>DWMR01000101.1:0-16733 GCA_018245355.1 Dalla costala
ATAGAATACACATTTATTTCGTCCAAATAAAATACTGCAACAACATACATGAGATGGTTAACATAAGCGGCAGAGTTGTTTCGTATCATGTATGTTTTATGTTTTAATGGTGTACAATAAAGTGTATTATCTATCTATCTATCTTGTCCGTCGGGTTCATTGCCAGCAGGCCACGTCATCGAAACTTTGAATTCTTCGAAATATTGAATCCACATCGCACTGCATAGCATCCTACAATTTCATCAAGGTGTGCTGAGATTAGTTAGTTAGGGTATTTTAATAGTAGCTTGTTTTTGTTCGTAAATAGCACGAGTAATTTTTTTGGGTGTGCGCCCAGCCTGAGCCAAGCCCGCTGAGCACAAAAATCTCAAAATACAGTTCTCTCGTATCGTATGTTTATCATCCATACATACGTAACACCCGCGCAGATAAAATGCCGTGACATACACTATTCCAATACACAATATAAAATTCTAAATTCATGGTGAAGAATCGTATCTTTGTTGCGTCTGTAAATTCTTTGATAACTGTAGTGCGAATTTACTACGGTTATGTATGCCTCCAAGATACAGAAGTGCTCATGAAATATTGCTACTTATATAATTAATCCATTCCATGTAGCGTTTGCAGGTTTAATAACTACATGCATTGTCCCTGCATGCAACACCTGTCCTTACAAACGGCCCACAGAAGTTCTGTGTTCAGTGAACTTCAGTGAAACATCGACGCTGTAAGCTTGACACCTGTTCCTACGAAGGGTCAACAGGAGTTCTGTGTTTTAGTCCAGAGAACTTCAGTGAAACATCGACAAGGTAAGCTTGACATCTGTTTCTACGGAGGTTCAACAGGAGTTCTGCGTTTCAGTCCAGTGAACTTCAATGAAACATCGACGCGGTAAGCTTGACACCTATTCCTACGGAGGGTCGACTGAAGTTCTGTGTTTCAGTCCAGTGAACTTCAGTGAAACATCGACGCGGTAAGCTTGACACCTGTTCTTACGGAGGGTGGACAGAAGTTCTGTGTTTTAGTCCGGTGAACTTCAGTGAAACATCGACGCGGTAAGCTTGACACCTGTTCGTACAGTGGGCGACTGAAGTTCTGTGTTTCAGTCTACTGAACTCTAGTGAAACATCGACGGGGAAAGCTTGACACCTGTTTCTACAAAGAGTCTACTGGAGTTCTGTGTTTCAGTCCAGTTAACTCCAGTGAAACATCAACGCGGTAAACTTGACATCTGTTCCTACGGAGGGTCGGCAGGAGTTCTGTGTTTCAGTCCAGTGAACTTAAGTGAAACATCGACACAGCTTGACATTCGTCCATTGAGCTTTCACCACACATGCAGCCATATGTGACAGCGCCGGACGCGCAGATTAGATTCCGTTTAACACGTGACAAATCGTTTTCCGATACATTTATGAAATTCAAAGTCAGCCATGCGAAATATCTCGCTGCTTCTATGAATTCCAATATGGATTCTTTGAAAAATCTAATGCATCGTCCTAGTAGTGTCGTGAAATGTAATAATGTGACTTTTTCCAGGAATCGGCACGTTTGCTTTCATATTTTTGGATGTCTTAGGGCGATCAGAAATGAAAATATATTGTACTTATAAGCACAAAAAATTCTCAAGCATTCAAGTGGTCTTAAGATTGAGAGTCAGATTATGTGCCCACTGAAGTGAAATAACGAGGAGAAAAACATACAAAATATTTGAGTTTCATCCTGAATATATTATAGGTACTTATGAAGAGAATACCACGTAGGAATACGTGATTAGCAATATGCGCAATTGAGATCGTTAGATTTGATTTCGCCAGTATCATCATTTCAGTATTTTAGTTTTTCGTTTCACACGCACTCACACGCAGTTGTAAGTTCATTCGTAATTAATTAATTACTATTGCCCAAGGCCTATTAATTAAACAACAATAAAGTACCTACACTTTGCCTACAAAGTGTATGTAACAAACTATATTTTTATAAAATTATATTTCCATCACATTCATCCTGGTTTTCATTTGGGAATATCTACTGAAACTATGCCTTTCCATCAACGAATTAATAATGTTCTTTTGATTAGTTTGGCCGTTCCTAATTCAGGGTTATACAGCGCAAACATGACACTGCTTTCCCCCTGACCGTTACAATTTGAGCTTAAATGTTTGAGGATTACAGTTCATATTTGTATGTAGATAAGTGGCCATAAAATCACTTTTGAAGAATGGAGGTAGTCACGCAGAGCCATAAATCAGATAAATACGTGGGAATGATGATTAGCTGGTCGGTAGCCGGTGATGTTACATAACACGGGCAGAACGCTTCCCACTCAAATTCAAATCCAAGTACCTACACATTTCCCAAACGACGACATTTGTGCCATTAAAAGAGCTAACGTATTGTTCGATTAAATCGTTAGCCAACAAAAAGCTGACAAACGTAAGGCTCTTTGTGTATTATGTTGCTTGAATACAATTGCTTTCAACGGCAAAGTGTTTACGCGCTACTGGATACGGTGCTAATTAGACTCCTAAGACTGGGCATTAAAGTTTAAAATCTTTTGACAAGCCGGTGTCTCGGGGTTTCAATTCGAGCGAAACTGACAAGGCAGCCCGCAGCAATTAGTCAAAATTTTAAAGGAACGAGTTAAGTTAACCCCAGATTAAGAACTTCAAAGAAAAATTTTACGATTGCGAATAAGCAAATCGCCTCTTTGTAATTACATAATTGTAATATTAATAGCCTTACTTTATTGACCTAATAATAAAAAATGGTTTCTGCAGAGTGTAAGATTTAAGTAAACACTGCCGTGATCAATCCATACCTATATTATGAATGCGAAAGTAACTCTGTCTGTTCGTCTGTCTGTTACGCTTTAACGCCGAAACCGCTGGGCCAATTGGGATGAAATGTTATGTGGCGATAGTTTGAAGCCTGGGAAATAGGCCATTTTTATTTCAAAAGGAATTCTCATCGGCTTGAATTAGGGATGAAAGTTAGTATGGAAAAACGAAAATTACGCGGGCGGAGCTGCGGGCAAAGTCTAGTGATATTATACAGAGAAAAGAGCCTATACCTAACTGCGAACAAATTGCTTACACACGCCTACGCACTAAAAGAATAGAACATAAGTCCCAGTGACTTATGGGTACCCATACCTAGATAATAATAATACCCCATAACTTAGATTTCCTGTGTCTCATGGAGAAACAGGACACAAACAACTACTACGAGTAAATATACACACACTTATTTGTCACATAAATTACGACACTGAGGCTCGGTGGGCAGACTTACCAAATACCAAATTGACCACCACGGAGTCATCACGGAATTCATACTTAATTATCAGTTTTTAGGCGCACAGATTTTCCCAAGCTGACTAAACGGTTACCTTTAGTCGTAGCAACTGCTTAATGTTGCCAACGAATCATAAGAGCACGAAGCGTCCACGATAAATTCGTCATTATATTATAGTCACTAGTGGCTATAATATAGTGGCTATAATTTAAAAGACGCTGGCGTCTCCGTCCGCACTCCAATTGATGACCAGAAATTAATCAGATGTTCCACCCTTATACATTATTATACATATTATAATTTATGAGTCCTGTGAAAGGATATATCAGGAAAGGAATGCGATATGATTATGACCCGAACAAACAAGGGTTCACTGACCCGCGATAAAAATATTGTTACACAAAACTGCTGCAAGGGATACGGAAATGGGATCATAAGTCATAATAATATTATTATGTGGTGGCAAATACTATTTATTACACGCTTTTACAAAAATACCAACGTCATTTAATAACTGAGCCAGTTGGTACGTCTGTATGGTATATCCGTGTAGTCCAATCCAAGTACAGGAACTTTTTTGACTTCTTGTATCCTATTCTAAGTAAAAGTATTTTCTTTCTTTCTTTACTATTCGTCCGCGAAATAGAAAAGTCTCTTTGGAAATTATTGACCGATGCGTTGCTACTCTCAATGACACGATTGGTCTCCACACGTACGCGTAATTACGAGTAGGTCTGTCGACAACAAAAGTTATGAACATCAGACGCTGCACGGGAATTTTGGAACAAAATGTTGGCACAAAAATCTGTGGAATATACTCGTAGGAGAAGATAAAATATGCCTTACAGCCTTTGTTCATTTTGCATCTTTTGACTCACATGATTGCAAATTTCGCCTTGAAAGTATGAAGTTTTTAAATTTTGTGGCAAAAGTAATTATGTGGTATGTATAAAGCAAACGAGCTTGCAGTCCCACCAACCGCTGCCACCCATGAACATCTGTGACAAACTTCGAATAGAACTGCAAGGGGCTGTTAGTTAGTTAGTCCTGTTAGTGTTAATAAAAATATTAGTTGTTTAGTATTCGTTAGTAATGGGACTGTTAGTGTACGTTAATCAACACAAGATTTAAGACCTATTCTAAATAAATTGTATGTACCAAACTTAGGTACCAACCGATTTCCATTACGATAGTCTATGAGTGTTATTCAGTGTGCGTGTGTTAGACTTACCCGCATGCACATGAATATTTTTCGACAGCAGCGCATACCCGCCGCCCAGCTTCAGTCTACACCGGTAGGTCGCGGCGTGCACATCTCTCCTGTACCGGTTGGCGGGGAACGCAGGGAATTCCAATGAGCCGTTGGAGAGAATCCTGCGCAGCCCCGCCAGGGAAGACACCAGCGCGTTGTCTGCTAGCAACCAGTCCAGCTGAAACAAAATCGTCTAGTCAAGCCCTGGCTACAGCCCATTAGCGGCCCATTGCACGCGCGGGTCTCTCCTCACGACTGAGAAGGCCAGGAGTGGACTCCACCACGATACTCGAGTGAAGGTTCGTACAGGGTTTAGTGGCCAACCCAAGTGTAGCAAGTTTGAAGACCGACCGAAGACCGCCGACATACTTTTTTTTTGGGATAAATCAAGGTTTTACAAAGGACTGATTTAATTATAGCTGTTGGGCGCACCAAAATACAGGATTCTACCACCTGCAAACTTTTCCATTCTTCAAATATCTGTAGCAAAGTTCACTGCGGAAGTGAAACAAATTCCTCGATGTGAAAAGATCATTAACTAGATAGGTTTGAAAAAGTCATTAATTTTTTTGCCACTTCAATTTGTTTCGTCTGAAAATATTGTGCGAGTGTTGGAGGATAGTTAGTTGAACTCTTATTAGTAGCTTGTCTCGAGAGTCTCGAGCTGTTAAGTAGTAGGTACCCAGACATCTATTTAGGAGAAAAAATATTATAAAATTGTGTAGGTACCTATATTGTGTCGACGTCGAACATTGGTTGGTTGGTTATAATACCAGTGGTAGCGTGAGTCCGTGGCAAATAAATAGTGTTTCTTTTTGATCTGTTGCCATAAACAAAAATAGTAAAAATAGGAGCCGTATACTGCATATTTGTAAGTAGACGCGGTGAGTGATTTAAGTATAGTTTTCCTGATCCAGAGGACTCTGATTCCAGTTCCAAGGAACTTTGATTAAGACAAAATTAAGGCGTTTATATAAAAACTGTATGTGACTTATGTATGTACGTGTTTCATTGGTAAAATAAGTTAATACATCGTAAGGGAACCTGCATGTCTCAAAGAGTTACAAACTTTGCAAATACGAGTAGGTACCTACAGTCTACACATACTCACACTTAACCAATTTTGCTTGTTGATCCGTGGTCTATGGTGTGCTTTACCTGCTGGTTTACCTGACGGTTAAACTGTTTTTAGGTTACTTATAGGTATGATATACCAATAAGTATATAAAATAAATATACGAAAATACAGAGCAATATTATCTGCATACAACATGTTGATTTGTTGCAATTCCTTGACATTAATGTGCACAATGAAATGTTTCGAAATTTTCCTCCCTCGGGTGTCTTTGCCGTCGAAACTTTTATCAGCATTATTCCGCAATACACACACATTTTGGAGATCGCAAAGGGGCCAGTAAAACATTATTTAATATTTGTGTTTTTATGCTTGTAAAAACCGGAATGGATTGCTTTATGCACCGCTGAAGCATAGATATGCTGGGAAAATATTGAGGTTAACATTTAACGTGAACTGTATTAATATAATGTGGATTACTGTATGTGTACATCCAGCAACAGACCTGGCATAAAATGGATGGAATTTTTATTTTTGTACACCTTGCAAGCATGCGCTCTCTTTTTTTTAATGAGTGTTCGTTTTTTACAGATTTAAAAAGCGTTTAAAAAAGGAGGAGGATTCTTATTCGACTCTAATGTTTGTAAATTATGTTACCCCGATTCCAATTGGAATCAGGAGTCTAAGAAAATATATTAGGAAAACTTTTAATAATTATGTGTTCTTTTTAGGTAGGTCCCTAATGGAGGCTATAACTATTAAATAAACTTTCATTTAAGGTATTCCATACTATTACAGTAATACGACACATACCTAAGTAGGTACGAGTACCTATCTGCATTTATAATTGCTTCCGTGAACTCACTCCTTTCATAATATATATCATGCAGTTAAATATTTACGACGCCGCCACGTATTTTTAGCAGAATCAAGTATTCAAAAACTTTTAAACGGAGCTAAATCTAAAAAAGCCGCGCTCGCTATGCAAATTGGGAGTAAATCTGGGCACGCGATAGTTTGCGGCGCGGATGCTCATATTTGCATTTTCTGCACCATTTGCGATCCACACTGCCTCGTGTCGTTGTGGGGCCGTAGATTATACTGCACAAGCTTTTGCCCGCGACTTCGTGTTCAAATGCGGCTATTGCGCCAATTTCGGTTTTAGCCGGGTCCTGCAGCAGTTTTATACCTATATTTCCAATCGGTTCATCGTTTCGCCGTGATCTACTTTACTTACACACCTAACACACACAGGCAGACACGATTTCATATTTTTAATTTATCTAATGAAGTATTCTAGCAGTAAGTAGCTGCAATATAAACTAAGTACCTACCTACTTATAAGACTTATCTCACTATCGCATTATATACCTAGATAGAGTCTTAAATATCTGGATCCTGGACATATTAAGCTTGTACAGCCGATTAGAATCCATGCAGTACTGTCCGTGTCTCAAGCATTGATGGCTTTCTCATAGATAACAAAGAAGGGTATAACAGTGAACTGATATTACTTTTCGGCCCTCTGTCGAAGTGACTGTGAGAGGGATATAGCCTTTGAAGACATCGATTGCTTAGTAGGTTGAAAGTTATCAATCGCGCATTGTGATTTTCAGGACCCTCGAAAATAACTTCTAATAAACAAATGTCAGAAGCGCAGTAGACCTGTACATTTTCAGAAGGGTCTTATCGGCCTCTTTGAAGATTTCATGGACAATTGAGGTCTATGGAGGTCCGAGTGAAAACAAACGGACCATACGTATTTCATCCTTTAAAACTTCAGTATTTTTGTGAGATTCCTAGAATCAAAGAACCATTGAGGTTGGTAAATAAATTATCCTTCAAATTAATTTTAACAATGTTCTCATAAATACTTCTAGCCCTAATTTATAAAGCCGCGAAATTATAATACTAAAACTACATTAACCTAAAAACCTCCAACAGAGAATAAATTAACATAGATTTTATATTCAGAGCACATTTGTATTAAGATCAATACCAGCGTTCCCGCAGACTTCTTAATTAATTAAATTGTAGTCTCGTGGGAAAGTAATTTTTTACGTTGAATTGTAATGAAATGAAATAACGGTTATTGTTCACTGTTATTAATAATGCAAACAAAATACAGCAAGTAAAATTGTTTCAGGCCTTGCCTATTTATTCAGGCATACAAAAGTTTTGTCGCTAGTTTCATGTATTTTATTTTATTAATTCCATGTCGCTGATTCCATGTAAGATTAGCTACGTAAGAAGAGGTTGATATTTGAAATGTTAAAAAAGCGTCTCTTAGCGAAAAGCATCGTTTTAAATCGCCCAATAATATTTTGTAGGTATACCTACCAAGGTGCAATTTTTTTAATTTCCTAAAGTGCTAATGTCTGTAGGGCTATTTCATGAATTTGCTCAACATCACATGTGGATATGAAAACACAATGTGTCATTTTCACTCTACATTATGTCGACGACGCGCGACGATCCCCATGACTAACGACCGAGAAAGCCTCAATAGAAAGCTCATTCCACAAGTTATGTATGCGGCAAAAAAAACGTGGGATCCCTATGGACGTGAGTAACATTTCAATTTTCGGCTAGTGGTGTGATGGGGATGGTGGAAGCGATGGCGCAGTCATATTGAAAAGTATGTCGGTACATAATTGTACCATTGTAAGAAGAAAAACGACTTAATGTTGTGATTAGTGATCTTGGGATTTTTTACGATAAAGTCAATGGAGAAAGTGGTTCAGTAATCCATGGGACCTCACCTGTGAAATACATAATATGTAGAGCGTAGTAGTGTGTAGTGTAAGTTCTACGTTGTGAAGTATTTGTACTGACTGTTTCACTGCCCTTTAGAATTTCAAGCAATAATTATTCGGAAGAAAGTAGATAGATAGAAATCAAACCCCTCCTTAGGCACTTATAAATAATAAATATTCACTTTACACGTGATTCACAAATAGTAATTTAATGCATACCAGCCACTTAATTTAAAAACTACGTTAACATCTTATTGCAAAAATGATAAATGAAAATTTATATTCAAAACACGTTTATATTAAGATCAAAAAGGAAATTCTAAATACTTAACGTTTGGAGGACACATTTTCTAAGAACAGTCTCCAGCATTTCTTGGTTATTTTGGGGTTTAGGTTTCGTGCAACGACGATGCGGACATTATACTTAAGTGATCGCTATAAAGTCCTGTTATATACTCATAATATTTGATTACGTAAATTCCAAAATATTCATAAGGTAATTCGTACCCACATTGTTAATCGCGAAACCTAGTAAATGAAGGTTCGGGTGTGCCTAAAGACACTTAGTTATTTTGTTATGAGAGTTTTGAATTTAAAATTCTGGGGGATTCTACCGTCCAGAATAACTCGTACAAGTATGTATCACACTTATTCAAATTAAAAACTGTTTTATAATCTCCTCCTACACATGTCATGTCGAGCAAAAACTGACGCAACAAAGCAGCACGACGGGAATAAATCCTCGTGTTTGTGTGCAAATATTTAAAAGGTCATGGGATGTGGAATATTAGAGTCCCTTTTGGCTAGTTTTTCTCGAAGCTCCTCGCTGGTGTTGTGGGTTGTGGAACGCAAACTTCCTCCCGTTTGCCTCCAACATGCAACGATACATACGTTCTCAATTCGCTCGAGGGAAAAATGTTTGCCTTTGCCCCTACGAGTACATTCCGTAACACAACAAGCTTTATGTTTATTCGCCGTAGGATTAAAATACGCTGAACTTTCTCTAGATAATGAAATAGGCATTTTCACTATTTCTATTAAAAATAAACATAATACCTATATAAAAAGATTTAAACTTTTTATTTTCTCATGAATTAAATACACTTGAGTATAAGTCACGTCACAAGGAAGAGAAAGAAAAAAAAAACATTCATAGATAACCATGCGATTCCTCACTGATCTAAGTAGACATTTTTACTAAGACAAATCTTTATTTAATTATTAAGTACCTACTAATTAAATCACATTGCACAAAACTATATTTAGACATTATTATAGTCATTTTAATACTAAACTTAGTCACCTTATTCATTTTTCCGTTTAAACATTAGTGGCCTAACGGGTAAAAGTCACTAACCAATTTAATAAGATGGCGAACTCACTGGTAGTTACTATAAACTGGAACTACAATGATAACATTTCTAATAATAATGTTTTTAACAGGCCCACTATGGATAAATAATAAAATGAAAGAAAAAACGCATAAATTCTGAAAATAAGTTAAAGATATTTTGCTGAGCCGCGAAGTTTTTTCTTTGGGGAAATAATTCAATAAAAGACGATTTCAAATTAGAATAAATTTACATTTCGTATTTATCTGCGATACTAAGTTTTCCACTTGAATTTTTCATTATACCTACTTCTAACGAGATCGGACTGGAAGTAGAGACATCCATCATAAATGTCACTTTGAGTGACAGTAAAACTAGGCAGCCCTGTCTCTATATAGATAAGTACAGATATCTGTTATTGGAATAAAAATCTACCTAAATAGGGATTTTCTTGAAAAATCTAAATCTGAATAGGGATTCGTACTTCTTGTTTTTTTATGTTATGAAGGAAGCTAACCCCTAGTGACTCCACGATCAAACTACATATCATTTTTACTACAGACACGATATACCTAAGATATACCTATTATTACTACTGTGACAAGATATTATTTATTTCGTTCAAGATGGCAAACAAGCTATAAATCTCAAGTTAATCTTTAGGAGTAAGCGGATCGCAGTAACAGATACAAGTCCTCATGTTTGCATTGCAGGAACAACACAGCGTGTTAAGGTAAAGCCACGCTGACAATACCTACAGCTACATTGAATAATTGGTTCGCTCGAGCACCATAAATCTAAGCATGGTATGCTTTGTCATCGTGATCTATAGAAGTACTTCGTAGAATTTGATATATTTCGAGCGAGGAACATCTATTACTGTATTCGTTTCCTGTCCAGGCGATTTTTTAGGTACGAATTATACTGTAGTTTTGTAGTGCCTAATTACTTTGTTTCCTTAAAAAAATATATTAAAATGAACTAATACTGAAAGTTATTAAATAAAATGTTAATTTTTAGAAGAAAGGGGAGTCAAACCCGGGGGAAAATTAAATGGCTACCTAAGGTTCGTTACAGTAACAATAGGTGTCATGTACATGTAGGTACCATGTCGAATAGTCGACATTAACTTTGTTCAAATGGAATACATCTGTATTTGTTTTGTCTTCGAGAAAAGTTATTTTATTTGATCACATTCAGCCGAAAAAATTTAAAAACATTAACTTTTGTCGTACCTACTTAATTAAACCAACGCATTTTTAAACGAGTTGGTTACGTAGTTTTAGTGATGTGCATTGTTTATCTATTGCGGCATTTATAATAATAAGTCAAACAAATAATACTTACTATGACTTGTAGAATAGCGACAATGAAATTGAAGACATTTCGGAACGCATCAATGTCACTGTGATTAAACTAATTGGCGGTGTCGGGAGAGATCGCTACAGTGAGGTCGAAATTAATCTGATAGTGTCAGTCAACGAGGGGTAGGATTTCTCGGCAGATCAATGTGAGTTATAAAGGTTATACTCCCCGCTAATGCCGGGACCAGAACTAAGTTTTACTTTAGATGTAAAGTAAACGATCCACCTATGTATTTTTGTGTAAAATAATTATATAATTTTTTTTTTGTAAATATAAATAGGGAACTTAGTATTTACTTAACCCTTTAAAGTTGCTTTTTAATGCTTATATATTGTAATTAAAAGGACCATTTTTAGCGCACCAAAAGCTGAGAAGCTGACAGTATAACATGGGATATGATGTAAAAATTTTGGATAGCACGTGCTGGTTAAAATGACCACAATTTTGATTCAACTTCAATCCGTCTAGACTTTTGTTGTACATCGATTAGTTTAATTTAGTTAACCAACAACTTGCGCCTTCTTCATCGGGTCTTAATATTGTATACCTACCTACTATCGACGGACGTATAATCGTGAGCACGATTTTCAAAATGAACTTCAAACAGAAACACTCTCAAATCAAGCTCTACTACTATTTAGTTTACCCTTGTATTAAGTTGTTTAGACTCGAGTGTAGTTCGGACTGCAAAAGCTTATCATAGTATAGCAACGTATAATGTTGTCACTGGGCATAGATACATTTTAAACGTTTCAAATGCATATTTTGTCAGTAAGAGAAATACGCATTATTTTACTGTTTGTGATAAATGGATAGACTCGTGCCAATCTCTTTTGGTATTGATATGTCGTTATTGAAAATGAGGCTCATGTACCTATACATCCCAAACGAGTTAATATGCTTATGTGTGCGGTACGAAATATCGGTCCAACTTTTATCGATATCGATTTTCGTGGGACCGACTTTCAGGGGCCAAGAGCCAGATAAGGCATAGTACAATTACTTATTTTTATGCTAATGCAATATCAATATCATACATATGGATATTGGATTAATCCTCTCATGGCCTTGGGCACCATGAAGGCCCTGTGTAGTTCGTGGAAGCTTAACAACTAGTAACGCCCGGGGAGAATTTCTCGATCTAATAGTCGTCCCAAACAAGGCTCAACTACCATCAAAGCCCAAAGTACAAAGAAAAACATAAAACTTTGAACTTTCTAAGGGATTATCCCTTTGTATTATATTTTGTTCCTACGAAATAGGACGTCCTTGATGAATTTTATTGTGTTCCAATATTGGGAAATCAAATATTTGGATAAACTTCAAACCCCCACAGTCCTATTTATTAGATACTACCAAGGAGTACTAACTAACTAATATTCCTCTAGCACCAGTCCTGTTAAAATTTTGTCAGTTGGGCGTCAATGGATGGTAGAAAGGAATGCCAGTTTACTATCTCATAAAAAGTCATACCTAAACCCTGTTTTATCTATAACATTTCTAGGTCACAGTAGAACGCTTTGGTAACGTACTCATTTACGCAACAAAATAATGGGCCCTACGACTATAGGTACTAATAAACTCTCAGACCACGGTCGTATCAAACTCGGCTACGATGCGTCTTACTCTTGAGTGCTTGAGGGTATTCAATCTACTAATAAAACATATTTTATAACATAGATAGCCCCAGCATTTTCTTACAGTAAAACATTAAGTAAAAGCACCCACCCAGCAAAAGATTGAAACTTATCTTTCTATTTATGGCGGAATTTTTATAGTTATGGAAATTATATCGGGGTCGCTATAGGGAGGACGGTAAAGAGGACGTATATTTGTAGAGGACAACTCAGTAGTTGAGATAGTTCTGTAGTGTACTATTTACAGAGGATTGTGTTTGTATGCAAATATTGAGCATATTTTCCATTTTGTTGAAGACGTTCAAAAGGTGATGTGAAATATTTACGATTATCGAGATAGAAAAGATTTGATGTTGTGAGGTTTATCGTCTATGGGTAGCGATGGTACATGGTAGAACCTGTATACGGCTCGCCCCTGGCCACCACCGCCATACTCATGGAATTATAATAATAATTATTATTTTATTTTAATTCCGACCGTGGTCCATATACATACAAAAAACATTACACACAATCCTAAAACAATTTTTTTCCTTTGTTACACACTGCCCGTCATAGGACAGTGTGTAACCGGACCCAATGGCGCAACATCGGTGAGTCCCAGCGATCCGCCAGCGCATTCAGGATGCCGTTAGTGCTGTCTCGCAGCCTCTGCATCAGGGCGGCGCACCTCTTGCGGATGATGGCATGGAACCCGTCAACTCGCCACTCCGCGAACATGCCTGAGGCGCTGCAGTGGCGTGGCAACCCGAACAGCATCCTGAACGCGTTGTTGTACTGGACTCTCAAGGCGCTGTACGCTCGCCGCGTGTACTTCACCCACAGGCTGCAGGTGTAGAAGGATTGACAGTTACATTTATACCATGACATTTATACCAACCTTAATTTGATAACAATGAGATGAGCCTTATCCAAACATAATTGATTGATTGATTGATAATGACAGAGTAACTGCCACTTTATCAGTTTGTTTGCATTGTATCCTTAGGCTGTAATGACCATCTCTAGAGCGGGGTTTGCACTGCAAAAAGGTAATGAGCGAGAAAAGGCTAAGCGGAACGGACTCTGTGCGACAAAATAGGTTTACACTGCAACTAAGAAATAGTTTTGACTGCGTACTTTGACTTTTGCTCCGTTCCGCTGGACTCTTCGTCGGTGGAAGTGCTAGCTAGGATGCAGTTTTGCTCTGCGAGTTAAACGGAGTCCGCACGGAATCATTTACTTCTCACAAATTTGAATTTGTCAAGTGCTGATACTAAAAGCCCATCTAAAAGCCTATTTATGTAATTTTCTTTTTTCAATTCATTGACTCGAAATGAAAATTTTGCATATAGCTAATAGTTGTATTATCTTGCGTATTTTTCAGTCAATGTAGGTGTAATTAAAATCCACGTATACGAAAATCCAAGCGGCCGGCAACCTGTCCTACGATTTCTCGGACAATTAAAACCACTACAAATCACGGAAACAAACATTGACATGGTTCTCAAGATTTATGCAATAACTTTCCTATTCCAGAAGATATTCAACTAACCAAAATTGCTTCCGAAAGCCATTTAATGGCGTGACGAAAGTGTTTGCTTAGCGAAAATCTACAATCAACTCTACTCGTACATTTAAAGGCACTTGGCCCGGTAGCCGGTCCACCGGGTTCGGTTCTCACGAGAAATGAATCGCCGGCATTCCGTCTGACCGTCCACAGAATTCTACCATCAAATGCGACAGTCGTGCATGTCAATCCACCCAAAAAGTGTTAACTTTAACACTCGATCGGTTTCAACTTTTTACTCATTCATTAACTAGCATATTTTATATTCAGGTCGTGGCCGAGGACTACTACTGATGTTTCATATAACGAGAAATATATCTTCTGAAATGAATTCGAGGAACGCTTGAACACTTTTTGCCTGTAGTTATAGAATACTTTAAGTATTATTAGGGTTCCCGACCGCGCACGTAGTAGGTATGTTCTATTCAAATCAGATAAAAAAACAATTCGATGCCCATTTAATCCGCACATTTTATTTGTTAAGCTTCGGAAACGAGAATCTATTTAGAACGTTTATACTAGATCAATTTCAGGTTACATTGAATTGAAATGAATAACGAAATTGGTATTACACAGAGAGTAATATACTTCGTTCTGAAATTAGTTTTGCTTGCTGTGCTTGTTAGATTTATAAACTTTAAACATGTTTGCTTTAGTATTCAAAATACCTACTTGCAATCAATCAATACAGTGAAAGCGTCATCTACTAACCATAATAATAATAGTGGTAACTGATATTATCAGACATAACCACAGAGTAGATATCTTTTGAGAAATTGTGTTCTTCTGTGCTGTAAGTTGAAGAAAATTAATAACATTCTATGTAGGTTGGTTTGAAAAAAGTCATTTAACTGAGGTAACACAAAATAGAATTATTTTGTTTCGTTCTGTTTTGTTGCATACAAAAATAACACTGATCCAATGTATAAAATACAAAACAATCCAAAAAGATGCTAAGAATACCGATGTTGCATTCCTAAAGAAAGGCGGAATATTTTGCCGCGTCAGCTTTTGACGCGGTTTCAACTCGTACCTACAAAATAACACTACGTCGTACGTAACGTGAAATAAGTTAAGCAAATGAATTTATAGCTGTTTTGTAAAACAGCAAATCGAATCTGATTCTGACTGGCACTTTCATCGATATTTTGTCATAATCTTAATAACACGGAGCAGGTTCTCTCAAATAGAAAATAACTGAGCTTATAATGAAATGTTTGACACAGATTATATTGTTTGTCATCTATTGTGCATGTTCAAAACTTTTTTCAAAAAAATACAAATAGTACGCTCATATCATTTACACCGTGAAGATAAATAGAACATTTAATTTAGAAATAACGGCCTTCATGATCGCTTGCAGCGAGCGTTTCAATAGCGCAGACATTCGTTCCAAGTTTTTGTCTAATATAGACACTCTTGGAATTGTAATTTTGTACCAAATAAAAGGAACGAGGGTGTCGACACGCCGTTTTGTTTTGTAATTAACAATAGAGCGACTTTCGTTGCGACGGACCTCATACCGTGACCCTTTACACGAAAGCGATGTGCGTTTGTTTTGAACGAATTATTAGTCTGGTTTAGCACAGAGGAACGTACAATTGACAGTCTTTTTATCATAATTCCTGTTAGCAACGTCTTAGTCCTTTGATGGTTACAATGATTTATTTATAGTCTGTGAGTCATCGGTAGCCATTAGTCGAGCGTATTGTCTTATGAAACAAGTCTCACAGCACGCTGCATCCTCCCAGCTGGGTAGCTTTACGTGTTTACAAACATTTTATTAAGGTGTTTTGTTTAATGGCTTCTTTAGAAGGCGATCAGTATTGTGATGTTGACTTGATTTAGTGCATCTGTGTCCAAAACAATCAGTATGTTATTATTTACTAATATGTATTTCGTTTATCATCGTTTTAATTTATTTATCGTTGGTTGTCATTTCCTTGACTAATTTACTTTGTTTCCTCCGATTAACTAACCCAAAAAACGTATAAAGGTTGATACTACTGAGAAGAAACTGAAGTTCAGACTCAAATGTTCTTACCGTCTGAATACCTTCCCAGGGCTGCGCTGAAAATCAGCGCGGTGGCATCACTGCCGTAGCATAATGCTGAGCGGTCGCTCATTTCGGGCGGGAAGTATAGCTCGTTGGGAATTTATATACATATATCTACATATTTCTTCTAAGGAACGTTTCAAGGAACTCAATGTAATCTTTTTATTTAGTGTAGGTAATGTGCTGTATGTTCCTCTGTGCCAAATAAACTTTTCTTTATTTTTTTCTTTGATTGAAATCAGCTAGTGTTCGACCAGGCTGCATGGTTACAATTCTTTCTTTTTTCTTTGATTGAAATCAGCTAGTGTTCGACCAGGCTGCATGGTTACAAGTCTTTCTTTTTTCTTTGATTGAAATCAGCTAGTGTTCGACCAGGCTGCATGGTTACAATTCTTTCTTTTTTCTTTGATTGAAA
>DWMR01000102.1:0-16715 GCA_018245355.1 Dalla costala
GCTTAGTTTTATAAGCAGCCATAGAAAAACAGGTAAACATAGAAATAGTAGCAAGGACAGAAGAAGAAAGAAAAGAAAATAGTGAGAGAGAGAGTGAGCGAGATAGGATGCTTTTACTTAAGTATATTATATTAAAACTTAAGAAGTCATAATGTCTGTAGGAACAAAATTAAGTTTCAACACGTAATAACAAGCACAAATCAAAACGGGAATCTGTCAATCCATCTTAAAATATGACATGTAACCAAAACCACGTACAGCCGTAGATAGAATATTTTAAATCAATTTCCATAGCGAGTCACATTAATGAAGTTACCTATGCCTGTTCAATTTATAAATAAGATTCGCCTACCAACGTGGAATAATATCATACCTTATCTGTAGGGGTAACGCCAGACTAGCTCCTCTATAGGTATATTGATGTTTAATCTTGCCTACTAAGGTAGGATAGCTGTAATAATACAGAGCTTTGATCTACAAAGGCCTCGCTCACGATTAAATAGCAGTGATCTGATCACCCATGCAAGTATCTCCTAGTATATAATCTCTTAGTAGGTAATTGTCGTTCAAAATTATGCATGCGATACCTATAGATCAAGTAGCTTTAGCGATAGCGATAACTTTAGATATACGCGTCCGGTTATAAGCGTATAGTACACGGAATAGAAACTTTTCAGTGATACCGGACGTTGCGAATTGCATCATACCTTGATATAGATACAAAATAGGGATGTTGTCGACATGCTTCCTTTGAAAGGGGGTTTCGTATTTTAATGAAGACTGAAACTTAGTGAGTTTTATTTTTGTATCAGTAGCAACGCTCTGTGACGAACAACACTAGTAGGCAATACTATTAATGACAAAGTGTTTGTTGGTTATTTTTTTGTTTTTTTGGATCAATGGATCGACATGATTTTTTGCAGAGATAGTTTATACGCCGAAGAGTGACATACTCGTAGCTGGCGTAGCTGCTACAATCACTTTACAAAACATGCGTCTTCTTCAAGCAGGTACGCGACGACAGTCGATGGCGACTGATGGCGACGACCGACTTCAATAAACGGTTTGAAAGTCGTTACAAACCCAAGTTACAAACGTTATAGTCATTGACAGAGGGTCGACACCATCAGCTGTCAGTCATCGGGTCACATTATGTTTGTGATAGTGTTGCATAACTATCGATAGTAATACTATCGATAGTGTAGTATTACTATCGATAGTTGACCTCGAAAAAGAGTTTGGATATCAATAGGTCTATCGATAGTATCGATGTTATTGATAGTATCGATAGGCAATAGTTTGCAATACTATTGATCCAAGACAAAATTATCGATAGTATTTCATATGAATACTATCGATACTTTCGATAGTATAGATATTTTTTAATCAATATTATCGAAATTGTGAATAGGTACTATCGATAGCATTGATAATACTATCGATACTATCAGTGAGTAAAATTACTATCGATAGCATTAATAATACTATCGATACTATCAGTGAGTAAAATTACTATCGATAGTATTGATTATATCGATACTGACGGGGAAACTTCAACCACTTACCTTACGGTGCCGGGACAGGGTCTGGAGACTGGAAAAACTTCACCTTGATCGCGATTATTTAAATTTTTCTTGAGAAGACGCGAATGCGTGTGCGCATGTTTTGCGGCGACAGGAAGTAGGAAGTGGAGGGGGGGATGGCGGGTGGCTGACGTTTGCCAGTCAAAATTGGTACCTCTGGAAATCGTTTCGATTTACGCTGTTTACGGAACAGATACTATCGATAGGCTTATCGATAGTCTTACTGTTTTTCAAGGTTACAATAGTATCGATAGTCTATCGATATTTATTCTATTGCGTGCAACACTAGTTTGTAGTTTGTGAACATACAACATTGAGCTCAACGAAGAGTGTGCATAGTAAATAAATAGCACCTCAGGTCAATGGCTTAGACATGTTTTGCTAACGTAATGTTTTGTCTTTGTTCCAGGTTTGCCCAACGATCTCACGGTCTACTGGCACCAATACCCCTACAGCTTGGGGCTGGTCTTCTGTAAGCTGAGGGCCTTCATATCAGAAGCGTAAGTCATGTTTGAACCTCATAAGCTAGTTCAAAGTCAATTATATCCTACTCTACTAAAATTAGAATAGGATTAAGTGGTAGAACTTGTATATCGTCGCAGTCGTAGAACAAAGGCGGATCTGCAAATTGGCAACTTTTTAGGAGAGCACTTTAAAATGCTCTACATGAGGTTTTATGTAAATTTATGTAAGTATGTAAAAGACCAAATACACGGTAACACATCCAAATTTCAAGATTATAGCTACTTATTTTCAAAATATGACACAAAAACCTCATGTAGAGCATTATACAGTGCTCTCCTGAAAAGTTGCCAATTTGCAGATCCGTCTTTGTTCTACGACTGCTACGATACAGTCAATTTACTACATTACATATCTACTTACTTATATTTAGCAAGTCGACTTATCTATGACTCAACAGTAGCTAATAATATATTATATTAAGTAGCTTTACTTTCCAGCTTTCTTTTCCTACCGTTTTTACCTTCTGATTTTTAGATTCATATTTAAATTTAAACACGAGGTATTTCCCGCGTCTCCGCCCGCGTGATTTATTCCACATTTCCACATTTGTTCCACAGGAACCGTGCATTCTCCGGGATAAAAAGTAGCCTATTTTACACTCCGGTCAATCTTTATGCAAAAATCCACATCCATCCATTGCTCTGTTGCAGCGTGATAGAATGAAATAAGAATGATAAACCACCAAACACATTTTTATTATTAGTAAGGATCGACGAACACACAGTCAATAACTCTGTCAAGTCAATAAGCTTTATAATAAATAAAAAAACTGATGAATGACGATAGAGTAACATAGGTAAATGTTATTACTACACTTATACCATTTTAAACTTATCTACCAACTATACATAATATCAACTTTTTATCTCTATATCTAGCAAATACTAACTAATACTGTTATGCAATATTTATGAATGCGACATCATCCAAATGGTATTTCCATGTTATGATTATTGAACAAAAAGTAGAAAAGTTGAAGAGAGTTGCAGGAGCAACTTCAAGAACAGGTATTTACATTGTTTGAATATGTAGGTTGTGTAGGTATTTTATTATTATTTTCTGTAATTGCTATTAGAAAAACAATTACATTTCATAGTGTTCAACAAAATGTGCAATCGATTGTGCACCCCAGTCTTACTTAATGTTTTGTCTATGCAATATTGTCTCTAGATTTTATTTGTTTGCTTTCATTAGTAGACCGCATTTATTGGTTTATTTTATTTAGTTATCTTATTTGTAATACGTTTAAAAAAATCCAAATTAGTAGTTACTTCTTTGGCTTAAAACAAGGATAAAAATGGGCGGAATTAATGCCTGGTGGCATTCTCTACCAGTCGACCCTAGTGATAGGGTACTAAGACAAAATTTAACATTATATGCATTTTATTCTTGTGTTATATTTATTTTATTTATGATGTAATCGTCAATACTAATTTTGGGTTGTAATTAAGACCAATTCTTTGTATTCGTGTAATCAGTTTTATTTTTTGTATTGAGCGCCATCTTTTGTTCGTAGCTAGAAGCTTCACGCCTTCAAGCTTCGTAGAAGCTCAATCTCTACAAGTTTAACTTTGGTTGACTTTGGTTTGGTTGGTGCACAATAATGACACGAACTTTATAAAGCGCTGCTTGTTTAACTTGAATATTATACCTACTGTGGGAAACTATCCATGAGATGTTACACCGAATAACTAACATCATTATGTACTAGCGGACCCCCGCAGATTTGCCCGCGTAAAATATATTTTATTCTTTATATCATTTTTTATTTAAGAACCGTTTAAATAAAACGAAAACTGAATGCTAAGTGAAGCTTACTACAATACTTTAGTGAAAACAGCACCCAAATCGGCTAAGCCGTTTCTGAGGTTAGACAGACAAACAGACAAATTACAAATTACAAAACAGGAAATTTATTTATCTTTCTGAACACACCCATAAATATTTGACAACCAACAAATATGTCAATCATTTGTGATAGTGTCACTATCTATTTAGCATTGTTAAAATCTAAATACGCGATAATCCGAATATTGTGGATATTATGTTGTCGAGTCGAATCCCTTATTTTAATACGTCCTTTAATTTGAGGGGACCCGAGTCTACCGTACCGTACATAGGAACAACTTGTTTGTGTGTGTATACACACACACACACAAAGAAAATGGAAAAAGAAAATAGTGTTGTTTTTACTATTATTAATTAGTTATAAATGATATCAGGTCAGTTAGATATCAGGAAGTGGTTGAAAATTGGTTTGCAAGATTTGATGGAAAAACTGTGTTAATTACATACGAACATGTGAAGTTAAATAAAAGCTTATAATTCATTTATTCATGAAGTATAATAAGGAATAACAGCGCTAATGTAGTGAACTTCAATGTTTGTGTTATGTAATTATAACCGTAGCGTGGATCGATCGATACATATTTAGTGGTTGATGTACAAAATTAAATGCTAGATAAATTGGGACAATTTTATTGCCTACCACGTATTGCTAATTAGTACTGAATGGTTTCTAATAGTTCATTCCTATTGAAATTTGGATTCTTGTGTACACCTCTACGGGATGAGTCAGGGTCCTGCTTAATAAAATTGTCGTCCAGATATCACACACAATGTTGTTAATAAAAAACATGTTTTTATTTGAAATATTTTATTTAAATCTCCTTTGCACAGTTGCACAGGCAGTTAGACCATATAATGTTTTCGGCAAAACATAAATAAATTGATAACATATTGTAATTTAATTGACATTGTATTTAGTGTTCAACTGTATGGAATGACATTCAACTACTTGAAATAAAATAATAAATTGCTAATGGTTTTAAAGAAATATGTGTACTATTGCTATAAAATTTAATAAATAAGAAAATATAACTACAACCTGCTATACAGAAGAAGATTGGTACGAATTAATGCAATCGTTCTCTTTCTTCTATCTCGATTTCACACGATCACAACAGTCTTCACAACTTCCGTACCCATCTTAATCTGACATTTCCTAGCACTTTTTTATATCAAAAGTTATAAAACACCCTACAATATTCTTTTATTATTTCCCATATACTAAAAGTTCTTCACAAAATGCTTATTTTGTAATACGTAGGTAAGTGCTAGTTTTATTTTCACGAATTAAAGAAAACAAGATACGTATGTCGCTTTCTGCAAAACGTGAAAGAAGGAAAAGCATCGGCCAAGGCAGAGCGAACAGTGTTGCGTCGACTGACACTTTTCCAATTAGATTTGAGGGACCTTTTACTTCTAAATTAAAATAGTCACTGGTCTCAAAACATGGCTTAAGTACTATACACCTAAAATATATAAATTATTACAAATTAAGTAAGGCATTTACAACATCTGGGATCCTTAAGACGTACTTCACATTTACACGATACTAGATACATTTTGTAACATCGTGTAAAAATAAAGAATTGACTAAACTTATTTCGGTAAATCATTGTAAGTTTACATGTAAAATGGTCAAGATTTCGGCGATCTTATGGGACCCACGAAGCTTGTCGTCACTTAAAAACGTTTGCACTCAATTCTTAGCTCCGTTTTGGTCGTTATGTAAAATTATGAAAACTTCGTCTATAAACGCATTTTCGTTTTTCACCTAGAACTATCGTTTGGCACTGACTTTTGTAAAAAAACGATATTTACTATTTACCGTATTGAATATCGTTAGTTATAAACTCAAAACTGTCAATCTGATTCAGAAAATTATACATACAATTATTTTAATCACAGTCACAGTTAATTAATTAATTCATTGACAATAAGTTGTGCGTGCCACGATACTTTGTGAGAAGTTAATTATTATTAATATGGGTTACTACATATATGACACGAAATCTTATACTACACCATCGCGAAATTTGAGCATTATTCTTGTGCATAGAAGAATACATAGAAATGATTATTATCACATGGGTGTTCTAATCCTTGTGATTTTCTCGTGTATGTTGATGAAAGTTAGATGGCATTTCACCTTCGACGTTTCGCAGAAACGGCGGCAGCTATCATTTGTCGTAGCATAGGTTCTGGGGTACATGCCTTCGGATCACATTTCATCTGTCCGTCCCCGCCACACCTGTAATGAAATAAAAATACAGTGTAATTAATTCATTAAAAATACACATTCAGTTACAATGTCAAAATATGAAATGTTGAAAGTTGATTATTAAAACCAAGTGAAAAAACTTACGTGCAATGCAAACATGGCCCTGACGATGCTCTAACCACTTCACCAACTTTGTACGAATGTCCCTTTATTTGGCAACCTCTTCTCTGTGCAGCACCCTTGTATGCATGAGGAAGGAAATGGGGTGGCAGTGTTGTTGTTGTGGTTGTTGTTGTAGTCGTGACATTGAGCGACGTCGCCATTGATACTGGACATTCGTAGCGCGGACAACAGAATCCCTGGATTGGTTCTTCATGACATCCATGGATCGGAGGTGGACAACTTTGTTGTAAGCATATAATGTCACTTCTGAAGCAGAAACAGAAATCACATGGATCATCTCTTGGGATTTGTTGAGCTGATACATATACTTTACCACCATAACGACAAGTTCCTGGTCCAAAGGCTTGATCTTCTTCGACATAATCTGGTTCTTGACCATATCCGCTAGTTCCACTTGGTGGGAAATCAGGAGAAGGTATTTCTTCTGTTGGTTGTATCTCAGTGACACCTGGCTTTGGCAATTCTGGTGCTAATGTTGGAACAAATGCGTCAACAGGTTTGTCGTCAGGTTTAGTAAATTCGTCATGTGCTATAGGGGAGTATTTAGTAGTATCCTCAGTTTTGATGGTTGTAGATTTTGTAACTGTAGTAATCAATTCATCCTCGGGAGCAGTTGCTTCATGCATAACCTCTTGTTCAGGAGCCTTTTCAACACCTTGTAGCAGATCTTTTTTATCTGTCGTTGGTTCGGTCTCAAACCCTGCAGTTGCAAGTTCTTCATGTGCCTTTGTTATTTCTGAAACAGTTGGTGACATTGTGGTACTCGGCTCTCCAGAAATTATTGTATGACTATCTTCTACAATCTGAGTATCTGATATCGTGGGATATTGGGATGATATTAGAACTTCTTCTGTTACTACTTCAGGTTTTTCAGGAATCTGAACATGTATACTTGTAACTGTAGGTGATTCAGTAGGTATTTCTGGTAAGGTAGTTAATTTTTCATCTTTTTTGGAAATTGTTTGGATAGTTGTGTGTTCCTTAAAAGAGTCTTCCTGTGTGGCCTCTAGTGGTTGATCACCACGCTCTGTTTGGTAAATTTCAGGATCTTTTGGTGTATACCCATCGATCGGTAAAACTGTAGAAATGCCCTCGTCAATTTTATTTGTGTGTTCTTGTAGTTCAACTAAATATGGTGTAGTTTCTGATGAAGAATATACAGGCTCCGGGGTTGGTGACGATTCGTCTGAAGCTTGTGGTTCATCTGTTGATTGATATGTGGTCTTTTCTGGTTCCTTGCTCATTAGTTCACTTTCCGTTTCTTTTGGCACCGAAATATCAGTAACTTCATATACTTTAGGGTTAGTGACATCTGTTTCTTTCAGAACTGAAGCTTCTGTTACTTTGGGTACTGTAATTTCCGTTGATTCGGCAACAGTAGTTTCAGTTTCTTTCGGTTTAAATGATTCAGTTTCTATGGGTCGAGCTGTTTCAGCTTCCGCTGGTACAGAAGTTCCAGTTTCAGTTTCTGTTGATACATAAATGTCGGTTTCTTTTGGTACAGATATTTCAGTTACTGTCGGCACGAACGTGTCAGTTTCTTTTGGTACAGATGTTTCAGTTACTGTCGGCACGAACGTGTCAGTTTCTTTTGGTATAGAAGTTCCAGTTTCGGTTTCTGTTGGTACATAAATATCAGTTTCTTTTGGCACAGATGTTTCAGTTACTGTAGTCACGAACGCGTCAGTTTCTTTGGGTACAGAAATATAAGTTTCAGTTTCGATAGGTGAAGAAGTTTCAGTTGCAGTTTCTAATGGTACAGATATTTCGGTTTCTTCTGGTGTAGACAATGTTACCGAGTGTTCTGAAGGTGTTTCTTCGGGCGACGTTTCAACCAGTTTAGTAACCAAGTCATCATGAGTTGTCGTTCTCGCGGTTGTTTCACCTTTACTAGTAACATCACCATCACCAAGTTCCATATACGATGGTTTAACTGTTATTTCCTGCGCTTCATCGATATTTTCAGTAACAAATGGTAAATCACTATCTTTGTGAGAAGATGTTATTTCAGTTTGTGACATAATATCACCTTCTGTAGCAGTAACTATTGTTGCGGTTTCGCTTTGTGGTACACTTGTAGACATTTGTTGTGTAACGTCAGACTGTGCTGTATCTTGTGTTTTTGTAATTTCAGACAATTCAGTCGTTTTTGGCTTCTCTGTAGTGGATTGTTCAGTTTGAACAGGTTCAAGACCCGGCGTGCGTCTATGTTCTTCTTCATTTGGCAAAATATCTGATTCTTCTGATTTTGTTGTTTCTTGGTAGACTGGTGTTGTAACATCCTTTTTCGCATCAGACATATTAGGGTTCTCAGTAGTTTTTTCTTGATCTTCAACTGCAGTACTAACCACGTCAGTTGGGACTGGCTGTTCTGAATATATAAAACCTTCGGTAGTAGTACGTTCATCTGCTGCTAGTGTATTCTCCTCCTGTTTGCTTGGCTTGGGCTTATCAGATTCATCTTGTTGTTTGCTATCTGAAGTTTCTGGATATTTAGTGGTAAATATCTCAGGCAAAATTGTTTGTTCATCTCCCTGGACTGTAAGCTCAGTTACAGATATTCCATGTTGTTCTTCTTCTTTTAATGTTTCTGTTGTTTTGCTGTATGTCGTTGTTGAATCAGTATGGTATAGTGGTTGCTCTGTAGCATCTTTCATATTATCTTCGTCGCCTGGTTTATTTTGGTGTAAGCTATCTTGTTCCTCGCCGAATGGTGCAATTGTTACGGGAATAGATATTTCTGGAGTTATTATAGGTATTTCTTGCTCGGTCATACCAAAGGAGCTTGTAACAATTTCGGGTGCGGAAGTTGTATCGGGGAAAATATCAGTCTTATGTAAGTCTGAAGGTGTCCTTGTAATGTCTTCGATAAATGTGGTAACCTCGTGAGGCAATTCAGTCGTTGGAGCTATTTTTTCAGCCATAGTAGATGTGTCTTTGGAAATATCATTGATTGGGGAAGACAATTTGTCTTCATCGTGAATAACTATAATTTGGACATTAGGATATGTAGCTGTTGTTGGTATACTTTCTGGATGACTTTCTTTCTCAAGGTGAGTTTGAGATGAAGTTTCAGATTCAACTTTTTCTGATATTGTTGATATTGAAGATTCAGTGGATGGCTTTTGTGCCTCTGTGTCACGAGAATCAGGCAATTCCGTTTTTTCTTCATCAGGTAAGGTTACATGTAAATCATGTGTCGGTTTGCCTGTTTCAGAACCACGATTAGCGTCTTCTGAATACACTGATTGTGATGATGTTATTTGCTCTCCTCCTTCCGTAATAAGTGACAGTGGGGGTTCTGTTTGTACTTCTTTTATCGAATGACCTGGAGTAGTAGATATGACTGTATCGCTGTGCAATTCCGTGACTAAGTTGGTTGCGGTATCTTGGGATTGAGTAATTGTTTCCGTGATTTGTTGTGTGTTGATACTTTGGGTCTTAGTTTCGTATGACACCGGGTATTCAGTTGGTTTCTGTATATCTTCGCCCAGATCTGTCACTCTAATATCTTTGTCAAGACCTTCAGTTACTGATAACGTCGTTTCCTGCTTTTCTGGATAGTGTTTATCAGTTTCATGTGTAGGTGTGTCAGGCAAATAGTGGCTAGTGTGTAAAGGAGTTGCTTCAGTTTGGTTTTCATCTACAGATGTTGGAACAGTTTTGTCGTAATAACCAGTATGTTTGTCAGTAAATGGCTCTATAGAGAATTCAGTAGTTTCTTTGCCGGAATATTCATCTATTGAAGGTTCTGCACCTGTTTGTGTCGGAACAATCTTTTCATCAGAACTAGGATGTTTTTCAGTAATTGGCTCCATAAAATCTTCAATAGTTTGTTTATCGGTAAATTCCTCTATTGAAGGTTCCGAACTTGATTGTGTTGGAACAGTCTTTTCTCCAGAACCAGGGTATTTTTCAGTAATTGGCTTCATAGAATCTTCAATAGTTTGTTTATCGGTAAACTCATCTATTGAAGGTTCCGAACTTGTTTGTGTTGGAACAGTCTTTTCGTCAGAACCAGGGTGTTTTTCAGTAATTGGCTCCATAGAAACTTCAGTAGTTTCTTTACCGGAATATTCATCTATGGAAGGTTCTGAATCTGTTAGTGTTGGAACAATCTTTTCGTCAGAACTAGGATGTTTTTCAGTAATTGGCTCCATAGATTCATCAATAGTTTCTTTATCGGTATATTCATCTATAGATGGTTCCGAAGTTGCTTCAGTTGCACCAGTCTTGTCGTCGTAACCAGGGTGCGTTTCAGTAAATGGCTCCATAGAAACTTCAGTAGTTGCTTTACCAGGATATTCATCTATGGAAGGTTCCGAACTTGTGTGTGTATAACCTGGCATTTCAAGTTTTTCCTCATCTGGTTGTTTCAATAGTTCTGTTGTTGCTGCTTCACTTTCTACCTGTCTGGTTGTCGAAGTCTCAATAGTTTTCGTTTCCGTTTCATCGGAAATTGACGTAGGTTCATCGTACCTAGTAGTTAGTGTTTCGGGCACTAACGTACTTTCTTCACTATGCCCAATGCTAATATCAGTCTCCGTTTGTTTTGTACTTGCTTCTTTGTCTTCACCTGATAATATTGATGAAATTGTTGTTTCTGTACCTGGAATGGGTTCAGCAGGTAAAGGTTTAAATGTCGTTTGTTGCTCTTTCGGCTTAACAATACTAGGTATGACGCTGTTGTCCAGAGGTTCTATGATTGAAGGCTCTTCGTGAGTCTTGTCTTCTTGGAGTTTTTCTTCCGGAATTATTGAGCTCACTTCGTTCAGATCGAATATCGAACTAGTTGTGTGTTCTTTTAATATTTCTGAAGTTTCTGAAGTAATATCATGATCCTCGATTAATTTAGTTGTTAATTCTTGTAGAGTTGTCACAAATATTTCGGGGTTCTGGGTGCTACTTTCTTTCATTTCAAAAACGTGAGGAATTACTGCCGCAGGTGATTCTTTACTAGGAGAACCTGGTAGTTTGGGTTCCTCTTTCTCAGCAATAGAACTTTCTTGTGTTTTTGTTTCTAGGTCCTTCTCAGTCATGGATGTCTGTGTAACATATGTCTCTGAAATGCCAGAAGTCAAGTATTCTTGTGTTACTGCAGGTGTAGTGTATGTACTTTTTTTATCCGAATAGAATTCACTAGTTTTAATCGGTTCCGTAGTTTCCTGTTGATCTTTCATAGATGTTTCAATACCTTCTTTCATATCATCTACAATTCCTATTTCTTTATCCATCGTTTGCGTGGTTTGCGAATCTTGTTCAGTTATATATTGTTGATGTGCTGTAGTTCTAGAAGGAGTTTTTTCAGTAATTACATCAGAAATATCTGTAGAAATGTGCTCCTTTTGAGTATCGTCAAACACCTTATCTGTAGCAGTGTCTTCCAATTTAATTTCATGTTGTTCAGTAGTTTGTTCAAACGAAATAAGCTGTTCCGTGTTCAATTGCTCTGGAATTTTAGTGACTAGAATATCTTCTTCTGTATATTTCATATCTTCTTCATTTATCTTATCATCGGTATGTTTTTTAGTAAAACTTTCATCGACTAACGTTGCAGAAGATTCAGTCATAGAAATGTCTAGTTCAGAAATAGTAGAAACAGAAACTCTTTCCGGAGTCAACGTTTTGTTTGTTTCTTGATTTTCAGTACCAGTAGTTTCTTTTGATGGTGTCGTATAGACTTGCGGCCGTTCTGTGTATATTTCGACTTTGTTGGTGTGTTCTTGCTCAGATACCATTATCTCTGATTGTTCAGTAGTTGTTGTGAATAATATGTCTGCGGTTTCTGTCGAAATGTCTTGTTTCTGAGTAAATTGTTCAATAATGTTTTTATCTGTTGTAACCACGTTGTTGTCTTGGTCATTAGCTTTAATATCTGTTTCAGAGATTGTGAATGATTCGGGTGGTAGAGATTCAGTAAATTTATCTGGTGAGCTACTGGTTACCTTTTTAGGTGATTCAGTAGGCGTCTCGTCATATTGTGTTGCAAATGAAAGTTCATGTGGCTCTGTGGAAGTTTCTTTTGTAATAATTTCCAGAGATTCTGTCGCTTGTTCTGTAATCTTGGTCGTATATGTATCTGGGGACATTGTTTGATGGTCATCGATTTCTAGATTTAAAGTAATAACTTCCTCTGATTTTGTCACATACGGTACAGAAGTTTCAGAAGATTCCTCGTTTTCAGTATGTAAGTCATATGTCGACACGTCTGCAGATCTTTCAGTAGAAAGTTCTACAGATATATCCTGAGTTTCGGTTACTGAGTCCTCAGATTTAGTTACTTTTTGAATTTCGTGTGTTGTAGGTGATTGTTCTGATTCTGGCAATTTTGAATAGCCCTTGTCTACAGTTTCAGTGCTGGATTCTTCTGATGGATGATCCTTAATAGAAGACTCCGTTGTGAAAGTGCTTGATTCATCTTTCACAAATTCTTGTGTTATGCAACTAGAACCAGAACATTCTGATGGTGGTTTACTTTCATCAGCCGATTGTTCGTTTCGTCTACAGTTTTGTTCTGTACATTCAGTTTGAAGTGTATTTTCATTCGCACTCTTACATCCAGAAGCATCTTCACAAGGAGCGTTAGGTATTTCAGGTGTTTCACTTACTTTGCAACTTGCTGGATCCTGACAAATTGGTATTTCATCTTTGGGAACAATAAGTTCAGGTCCAGTTCCACAGTTATTTCCTTCACATGCTCCCGATGGTTGTTCACTAATGGTTGGTTGTTGACATTGCCCATCCATGCAACTAACTTCAGAAGGCAGACAGGCGTCACCAATACAACCTTCTAGAGTTTGAGTAGGAGATGTCTCTGAACTTGATTCTGTTTGTTCGCAAGGACTATTTTTGCAGTCTTTTACCTGATCATCGGTTGCAGATTGACAATTTTCGGAAGTGCAAGGCTCATATGATGCTGGTGTGATTTTGTGAGATTCACATTGTTTCCCTTGGCATTCTATTTCAGGTGTTTCATGTGACAATTTCGGACTTTCTGTTCCTGACATTTGACTGTGAGATTCAGGTGGAATCGTTTCACGAGCATGGCATACATAAGTTGGGCAGCATGCATCTGGAGTGTCGTATATGGGTTGACAATCATTCATGTTGTCCATGTGTTCCGGGGGAGGACTACATATTATTGGATCACATTTGACAATACTACTTACGCATTTACAGCTTGAGTGGCAATTGTTAATGTTAGGAACACTTGTGTTATTTTTGTACGTTATTCCATTGAGAAGACAGTCTCCTTCCCCTGGAATTCGGCCCGAAGGCAAATCTTCATCAATCTCATTTTCGACTGGATTTACTGTTGTTGTTTCGGAGGGTTCGGTACTTATGGTAGTAGTAGACATTTGATTAGCTGCATCTTCTTTATCTGGTGTAAGAGTTGTTTCCTGCTTATGTTCATCTTTGTAATCATTGTCATATTCGGAAACTTCCTTTGAGATCTCAGTCGTGGTAATTTTTGGTGCCGATGTTACATCTAGTTTTGTTGTATCAGGGAATTGGAAAGTTGTAGACTTTTCTTCTTGCTCTTGTAATATACTGACCTCAGAACTTGATGGTTCCAAGTACGTTTCTGGCGTAGTCAATTCTCCAATGTTATTAAATAATGTTGCAGTTTCAATTTCTGGCTTACTTTGTTCAGCTTTTTCCTTATCGTCTTTAGTAGCAATTTGCAAAGATTCGGTAGTCATTATAAATTCATCAGTTTTACTACTATCTATTGCTGTCGTAGAATGATAATCAGAAATTGTTGTTTTTGACGCAATACCTTCGGTGTCTTTTACCTCATTAATATCACTAGATTGTGTGACAGTAACTGGCTCTTGTGCCAGTGTGGTCTTTTCTGTCAAGTGAGATTGCTGACTCATATCTTCGAAATCATCTGGTACTGTGTTTTGTCCTTTGTCCGGTTCTACTGTGTTGAGACTAGGCTTTAGGGGTTCTTCCGTTGCTGCAAATACTTCATCAATTATTTCCGGAGTTTGGTTTTGTGACGTGAGGACATCTGATGTATCTAAAGTGGTTGCCTGATCATCGCCGCTTCCCTCAAATGTGGGTATTTCAGTGTATGGTTCATCAGGCTCATTCCTGTATCCGCTACCCTCAACTCTTTTAGGCGGTGACAATGTAGTTACATCTACATATGTTGCACCAGTGGTTACTGCAGCTAAAAATTCATCGCCTTCGCAAATGTACGTATCGGGGCAACATTGACCTTGGCGGGGTGGTGAGGAAGTACAATTTTTGCCTTCATTTTCCATTGGAGTACCACATTCTTGAACAACGCACACAATATCGCCTTTCATACAGTAACAATGCTCACAAGCTTTTTCAGTCTTTATTAGGGCTCCATCTGCAAATATTTGATCATCGTGAACACAATCTTGGCTCATTTGTGTAACGGCTGCACTAGTAGTTGTTGTTAATAAGAACCCAGGCGTAGGTCTCACAGTTGTTGTCATGTCATCCAAAAGCAACATTTCATCGTCTTGGTGATCTGTAATATAACATCGAAGAGTTTCATTAAAAAGTCTAAATTGCACGGTTTTCCGTAGTTAGTCCGAATAAAATAATAAGGTATGAAAATGATATCTCTGTGTTGTACTGAATTTGGTTTTGAAAATAATGTTTTCAAACAATATGAAGACAGAAACTGATGTTTGGCGGATTAGGTGTTTAAGTAATATTTGAACGCGAAAGCTCTATTAACCAGTTTTATATTTTAAAAACCGGAATTATTAAATTGCATTAATAGTAGATTGACCCTGTGATCTCCTACATCTACCTACTAACACTTACCACAAGAATATCGAACCGGGCAACAGACGTCTTTATGGTAGATTGGAGTACAGCCATCCACGTGAAGAGTACATTCTTGCATAACGCAAGTCGTCATATTACGAATGCAGTAACAGTGTTCGCAGGGTTTATTCGGTGTCGGTGGTACTTTGGAGCCTTCTGAGAAATATTTTCCATTAATGCTGCAACCATATTTATCCACTTTGCCGAGTCCAGTTGCGCCATATTCAGCTGGTGATGAGGTCGACGTTGAAGTGAGTAGGTCAACTGGAACTGAAAAAAGATCGTGTCAGACTTTATATTTCTATTTATTGGTACTCTTATCAGAACATTGAATGAAGAGCCTTTAATATCACATAATTTTACGTTTTTACTGCGAACTCAGAAGGTAACGTTTCTGTATAGTTTTTAAGTGCATGGTTCCTATTTGCATATGCATTTGTACCTAGTGGAAACAGGTTACAAGATTACATATAAGATTGAAGATTGTAACGGTAACCTGCTAAGGTAATCAGGCTGTTAAATTTTACTTATCAGGTACGTTTTTTTGTTTTTAAAAAAATCAATAAGCGCACTTTGATTTTTTCAGCTCATCCTATCAGCCATACTTTTTTTAAATGATCAGACCGGCCAAGCGAACCACATACATGTGCTACCAACTAGTTCTACCATGGCTTTGGTGGCTTTTAATTTAAGCTGAGAGTGAAAGTAAAAGTAGAGAAGTTTTCTTACCATCTGGGCAGGTGACAATTGGGCAACACTGATCAGCCCGTTTCTCGATGGTGCAGTCCTGACCAATTGCCTTGGTAAAGGGGCAGACTCTCAGATAGCACATGAGCATCCTGTTGTGGCAGGTGCAGTTCAGACACGGCTCATTAGTCATGATTCGGTCGCTTTCGCCATAGTGCTGGAAGTTGTAATAACAACCCTCAGATGGGCCTGAAAAGATACAAAAAATTCGTTTTATTTATCTAGCCTAAAAATAGATCTTTAAATATTAAATTGTAACTAAGTATAGTAGATACGAGGATCCGCAACACCCCTAATCAGAAGACACTATTTTTTTTTAAAATTCAGAATCAAATTCATGCAATGAATTCATGTTGTAATTATTATAGTCAATATTTTGGAAAAGAAGATGGCAGAGATGACATATCGACGTGGGTGTCATTTGATGGGTTTTCAAGGATGTAGCCACGGCAACGCGTGGCCGGGTACAGCTAATTATTTATTGTAATTGCCTAAAACTTGCGTGGTTTTTGAAAGTTCATAATAGGCCCGCAGTGTTCTTTTACAGTACCTACAGTCAGAGCAGAAACCAACGTAACTTGTGTAACGTTACATGAATTCGTGTAACACGTTGTCCAATTTAGCTTTCACGCTCTATTTCCCAGTGACGTATGATAATGCGACGACTTCCCAATGCCGTGATTATTTCGTGATTCGCTCCGAAAGCAGGTAAAAAACTAAATAAAACTTTAAAAAACCACCGCACGCGCGTAAAGCGTCACCATTTCTTCATCGCACCACTCGCCGAAGAATGAACT
>DWMR01000103.1:0-16673 GCA_018245355.1 Dalla costala
CCACGTAAGGCAGGTGGCGCAGAGAGCGTGGTGGACTTTTGGCCCCAACCCTTTTAATTCCCAGAGAGATGAGCCACTGATGTTGGATTGATGATGTAGAGTACCTACCTAGCGCGAATTGGCATGTTTTCCCGACATTAATTCCAAATCCAATACTATGCCTACCAGAAAAGGCGTTGATGACCTACTTCTGCAATATAAATTTGATGTGACGATAGCTGTCAAATCACACCGTAGCGTAGGTACAAAAAATTATGATATTTCCACGAACCGGGCTCCAGAAAACAGGTATTACACCTACTTTTTAATTATTAGTGAATCGATAACCTAACTGATATGTCGAGAATCCAAATAAGGTGATATGATAATGACGCCCAACATTATAATAATTACTAAAAAAATATCTTCGGTCCAGTCCTTTCGATAATGACCAGCTGATAGCGACCTTTCTTGTCAATCGCAGAATGACTAATGAAGATTGACGCTATACTTTTGCTGTACAATTCCTTGTTACAGAAATATACCTACTTCCCCGTTTCATTTCCCGAAACATTCAGTTTATACAATATAATTTAGTTTTCAGTATTATGGAAGGTACGTGAATACGACCATGCATATATAGGCGACAGCCTGATGGTAAACGGACACCGTCGCCTATGGACAACAATACTAATTACTGTCGCTAAGGAAGAGACCTTACTGTATTTTTTTGAGAACCCCATGTCTATGAAGGTATAGATCAACGGAAATTTGTAAAAAGGAAGCTCAATGATCGCAAGCTCTACCATACATAAATAATCTCTTTATATTTCAGATATGTTGGGTCAGAGAACCGACAGTAAATGATCTACTTCGTTTCTTGTTTAATTTTGAACGCGACATATTTAATTGCACCTTATAAATGAGAAGATACTATAAGCTTAGTTATTATCCCCATCAAAATGGAACGTTAGTAAGGTAATCTGTGGGAAATTATGAACTGTAGTTCATGAATTCATAACAATGGAGTTTATAAAACGCCGTGGCAGCAGTAAAGACGGATTACAAAACAAACCAAATATTGCTTTGAGAACCGGCATTATTTAACATTACACATAATTGTGTATGGTGGAGTGGACTGAAAGTCCACAGTAGGTAATTCAATTTGGTAATGATCGGCTACACGCAATGGTAAAATTTGATGATGACTGAGACGTCATCACTCATCATACATTATACATCATTATACACCACGATTTTTTTCCTTGATGTAAGTAACTTATTTATTCCGCCTATATGATGCATAATTTTATTCTATACACTTCCGCGATGAATCGTCTAAATCATAATAACCTAACGTTAAGTTAGTATAAGTCTAAGCTGAATGCCGTGGGAACTCTACATGACACATCTCACATCAGACACATCTCAGCTTCCTCCGTTGTCCATAGGTGAAATGTTCATATACCTAGGTAACATGTGACGACAATGACTATATGTATATCCATATACCTACAGGTGTGATCGCGACGGGTACATTGTTTTGTAGTTTTACTGAAATGATTTATGCCTATTTGATTTCGATTAATTTTACTGTACGAGTTTTTTAAATAAATAAATATAATAAAATACTCGTATTATTTAAAAATAAACTAACATCCAAGTATGATCAGACATTAAAATGTATATAAATATATTATCTACTGTATCTAAAGGCTATAAGATAGATAGTCGGCTTTACATGTTTGAACATGGGAACCGTGATGACATAATCGGTGAGATTTTCTTTTGCTGTTTACACTTGGAAAACGTATACCTACCTACTTGACCACTGACCATTGCAACTACATCCGTGTAAACAAAGCATAAATCACGATTTATAAATTGACCGGTGCGCGAGCCCTGACAACTTTCATGTCTAGAACATTCATGTCTAGAACAACAGTTCCTGAACTATAAACCGGTTGACTTGTTTAGAAAGCGGACAGCGGGGAGTGTGCCGGCAATCTGTGTGTTTTGCCGGGTAGCAGAACCTGCATACGGTTCACCCGGGGCGGTAACACCCATTTCTGCCCCAAAGAAGAAAGGTATGATTGCCGTTTAGAAAATTCCGGCTGTACCCATTGAAGTTAGTACATTATACTTCAATGGCTGTACCTTTATTATTATAATAATATAGATCGGCCAAATTTTTCGGAGACCAAATTATATCGCGCCATCGTGTCAATCGTAACTTATCGATCAATCAATCAAGCCGCGTGAACCGCGGTCGGAAGTTGGATGAGTGACCGCAAGTGTTAAAACTTTATGATCAACTCAGTGCTTCAGCGGCCACGTAAAGCCGTCCAAGTTATTATTGTTTAATGATTTACTATTTGTTGTTATTAATTGGTTCCCAACTGCATCAGTTTTCGCAACTTTTTTATTATACAAATTGTCAGTGGTAACGTCACTGATTTTTGTAATAGGTACCTACCTAAATGTCCATTTGTATATTAAATGTGTAATTTTTAGTGTGTCTTTAAGCCTTGTTGGAGGCGAGCAGGCGACTAAAACATCCGACAGTCGGCTTGGCCACTAAACCCTACACCAAACTAAGACCCGTGCTTATTTGATGCCAATTGAAAAAAAAACATATTAAGAACAACAGTTCCTGAACTATAAACCGGTCTAGTTGTTTAGAAAGCAGACAGCGGGGTGTGCGCAGTCTCTGCGATCATTTCACGGGATTCTCTCGCACTTTCCACTGACATACTTTTGTCAGTAAAAACGTTAGATTCCACAGCCGTAGTAGTAATGCACCTTAGCTATGTGAGCTCGTTTAGAAATTGAGGTGAGATAGTTATGTATCGGCGACAGTCAAGTTGAAATTAACAAGTCTAGACGGTTATTGCGCCATTTTATTAATAATCTATTTTATTGTTATCAAGAAGGAAGTTTTTTCATAATTTACACACACAAAAAGCATTGCAAACGGTTAATAACCGAGAATAAAATAATATATCAGCTCAGCTTATACAGAATTAAATGAATAGGGGGTGATCTTGGGAACTAAGTATAAATAAAACTGATCCAATTGTAAAAAATATTTCATTGATAGAACCCTATCCATGAGTTACATAGGCTTTGTTTCATTAGGCTTAACCCAATAAATCGTTATATTATCAGTATTTTAGCATTATTTAAAACGCGAAGGGCAGCAAGTCAAAGCTTTCTAAAGAGATCTCACCGTCACGATACCGTAGTAGGTAGGTAGGTACATACCTATGTAAGTATGTAGGTACACCATAGAAACCAGAGAGATTTGGGACAGGGTTACGTGCAAAAGTCAATGTCGAAATCGACATGCGATCATTAGAAGGGCCCACATGTACCTTATAATTTGAAGGCGACGTTTAAGGCCAATGCGTTGTTGGGCAGAATAGGGCTGCCTACTGTTCGTTTTCCAAATATTTTCTATACTTACTACTGAACTAGTCGGCACAACTAGCAATTCCCCGTCGTGTTCTAAAAAAATCGGTGTAGTAAATAAATTATCAAAGAGATCGCAACAGTAGCGGTTGAAGGGATCTTCCAAAATAAATTTTAGTGAATTTTGTAGTATCATAATAAAACTTTCGTATTTAATTTTTTCTATTCTCTATTACCTCCTATTTATAGACAGTCCATCCTTTCCTTCCTTTATTGTGTTACTATGAGCGATTTCTAAGTTAGCATTTTAATCTTTACAAAATTATAGGTAAGTAGGTACGCAATAAAATTTGGTAACCCTATTTAATAACATCTTATGAATAACAGGAGGTACTTGTTGGTTTCAAAAGAACCTTGGTGCTCTAATTTCCCCTCATTCTAAATTCAAAGAGCGTAACCAGACTCACGGCCCTTGAAGGGCCAGTTGCTTTTGTCGTAACACAATCGGAGTGACCTTTATTTTTTTTAAGCGTGAACAAAATTATACGCTTACGCATTGCCAGATTACCGGACCAAATCAAATTTACTTCAAATTAAATTAACGTGAACTAACTCATGATCTTGTAACTATTTAAATTAATTTAACGTGAACTATAGATACTATAGTAGGACATGAACTTCTTATTAAAAATAATCCAGAAACTACTTCTTTTGAAAGAACTTATCGGAAGCGACGAATGCCTTATAAGGGGTTAAAAATGGCTTTACATTTATAAATAGTGCTGGTTAAGGTACGTTATAAATTTTATTAATTAAATTAAACGTTTAAACTTGTGCCAAATTTAATAAGCTGCCATAAATAAAGAAGTATTTTAGGTACGCAATGATAGAAAGTACCTATGCAATTAACTTTTAAGAATGTTATAAGTAGTTAATTCAGTTTCGAATTGATTAAGTAATGATCACTTAAATGAATGAACTTGCAAAGTTGTCTAGAAACTTGCTTCGCAGATAATTCTAACTTAACTACTGCTTACATAATACATTTATCTGAACTAATGGGATAAATATATGCGCCTGATAATTTGAAATCCATATTAATAGCTACATTACACACGTGAACTTAATGTATTTTAAATTGAGTATCGGATTATGGTAATTTATTTATAAGAGAGAACGTTCACATTAACGTTATGTAGTAAAGCTTTTAGAGCAAAAAAAATTTTAACGTAGTGGAACAGAATTAAAATCTTCTATCGAGCACATCGGTTTATCTAAAAACTATAGTAAGAGGGATAATTTTGATTGCATATTGAAAGGATAATGTTCATAATTGGATCGAACGCTGTCTATTAAAAAAAGCGACTAACTACGGACACTATTGTACTTATAAAATTAACGGTGAAACCTATTATTTTCCGCAGATTATTAAATAAACCGTGAAACCTATTATTTGCCGCAGATTATAAACTAACTGTGAAACCTTAGATAAAGAATACCGTGAAACCTATTATTGGCCGCACCTTACAAAATTAACCGTGAAACCTAGCTGTGAATCAGAAATCCATTGTCAAACATGACATTCTGTATTTGCCTTGAAAAAACGAACAACGTCAATTTGTCTAATACTCACAGCTGCTGCACTGATTCCACCATATCTTCTTTTCTTTTTCGCTCTCCTCAGTCTTCTGTTTCTCAGTCTTTTTCAGTTTCTTCTGTATTTTGTGGCACTTTTCTTTAACACTAAACTCAGTCTTCGCAGCCTCTGCCACGGCCACTTTGTCCTTCTTACTGGTCACATTGAATCCGAACTTTCCGCTACCCATTTTATCACTTTAGCACACTGTATTAGCTTCAACAAGTCGCGATCGCTTCGCGTATTACCATTTTCAACGAGACGTTGATCATGACTCGATTAAGTCCTATGAATTGTATAAATTGTTAAAACTTATCTTACTACTTCATATTATAAGTGCGCGCTCGACGCTCGATTGTCATAAAGATATTCAATATCGATTATTTTGTTGAAATGAATCGGAATTCATAAAACTAAAAGGTTTTATAGAGTTATACGATGAGGGCTTTGGCCTTGTGCGGGTCATTAACACTGCCTGGGTCGCTATCTGAAACGTAATCTAGCTTCTGATTCTATCGGCCTATGCTTATCTGTCGTATATTGTGTACAATGAACTGCCTATGACTGAGTAATGTTTTTATTTCGTATAAATAAACATTTTGTTGCAACACGTGTCGAACGTGAGATGATTGTGCTTAAGGGCGGGTTCCCACAACGTCGTGTCGTGACGACAGTTAGTCGTGTAGTTGAAAGTGTCGTGGTCTGGAAGTACATTTAAAAAGAGCCGTTCACATAATAGAACCACGACACGATTAACTGTCGTCCACTACTTTTTGCAGTGTGAAAATTGTCTTGATGATGGGAACAGCTAGAGACGACAGTCATCCAACGATAAAAAAGCTTCATAACACAGTGGGAACGCGCCCTAACTCCATATTCAGTTACGATACGTTGATAGATTATTTTGCATTGTCTAACGCTAATGATAGTACCTATAAAATCAGCATTCTAGGAAACGAAGTAAATCGATTCACTTCTGCACTCGAGTATGACGAGGGAGACTATCCGCTAATTGAAGCACGACACTTGTGGCAATGTGATAATTCTTGGGATTTCACAGCAACACTACGCTACAGCAGTTTACAGGTAAAATTGTAATATGCATAAGGAGCATAATTTTCTTTGGTTAAGTTTTAAACAGGATAATTAATTGTATCACGCGTTACTCTGCGGAAATACCTACATTGTTATAATGTTTAGTTAAATCTACTTTGCAACAATCCGCAAGCAAACTATGAAACTAAATGTAATGTATGAAACTAAAAATACGGTTCCCTGCTAAAACCGAGTTATTGTCTTCACAAAGTTCAATTTAGCTTGCAAACAAAATCTAGTTTGGACGATTTTCTTGGTCGTTGTCAATCTAGAAGCTCAAAGAAGCTGGCATTTGTGAAGAATGCGATTAGCTATTGAGATTTAAATTTCGAGTTGAAATGGAGTGTAGTTTAACGCTTTAACGTCTAATCTACGAAAAGGGTTAGGCCCAAGCATTTATGGTAGATAGCCTTTGTTACATGTAGGCAGAGTCATTAAACGTAGTTACCTTCTATCTTTGTACAGACAAATAGGTACTTAATAGTAGTTACCTTCATTTCATTACTATATCATATTTATTATAACTCATTATTTACGTCAATTACATTTACGGCATTGATTTGTCACACTTTATTTTTACGGTTTATTCCTTTTGAAGATTATTGTATATTAAAATTTATAAATTTTAATATACAATAATAACGCGGCAATAATCTAGCAATAATCAATATTCATGGTGTTTCGAAGGTTCTCTCATTGAACGCAGCTGTTTTGCAACATAAAATTTAATGTCTTGTAAAAGCTAAACGCACAACGGAAACTACTATTGAGACAACCGCTGAATGCGCAATGATAACTTATGAGTTATAATCCAAGCTGCAAATGCATGACCGTTGGCGAATTGACCCAATAATTCGTAAGTACCAAAACCTACAGTAGGTACTAGACAAGGTAGGTACCGTTGTCGGCCTATTTTGCACATTCAGAATATTATTTTAGCTTAAGGCCCATGAGTAGGTACAGCGTGAGGGGTACGAAGACCATGCGTCACATCTCACTAGGAATGGCTAGTCAGCATTAAAGATTTTACGATTGGCTCGCTAGTGCATTGACGCAGTGACGAGTGTCAAGCTATAAATGAATGAGTGACTGAACCAGCAAAACTAATAGTTCGATTTATGTGGACCAGCTTAGAACCAAAGAATAATCAATACGAGTATTACTGCCGTCCCCCGTGCCCCGACCTACGTGTAGGAACTATTGATTGATTGCACAGCTATTTAATTTGACTACGATCATCATGATAATAATGACCATGAGCAGTGTAGATGAAACGATCTAAGGTAGTAGGTTTATTTAAACAACAGCTAAAACAGCGTAAGACATTAAAACAAGGTCATAATAAAGTAAGATTCGTATCTCACTATAATATGACTACACTTTCAGTAACTAAGTAAAATACAAAGACTGAACTATCTACGATCATAACTTAATCTTTAATGGTCACCGTAATTGAATAATTACAATGCACCATCTCATGGATATGATCTAGGGTAGGACGGGAGAAAAACAACCGGAGGAAACTCTCGGCACTCTTTTAAAAAAAAGCACTTAAATTATTGCAATATTTTTTCCAGAATGACTTTGGTACGAGACAGCTTATATGTTCACCAATATCACCCCATTGCCATCAGAGTGTATAAAGCGAAAGCCTGGTAACCACTCGGGCTATCACTGTTTTATTCACATATCCGGCGACAAACAATAACTCACTGACCAGCTAACGCCGCCCGCTGGGACTGAAACTGGAACGCCATAGGAATAGGACAATATTTTGGTTTGCTTGCGAAACTCACAACGTTGTTTATTGCATTGCGATAGAGGTCAACTAGATTGAGATTCGGAAACTGTGTACATTTCGACATCTGCAGTTTAATCATACCGCGCTCATGTTTATAGTATTTGCTATTTTATTTGCCGCCGGGCAATAAACAAAGCCTGGCTTTATTGGTACCTATGATAGGTACAGTTTCCAACAACTTTTTCAAACTTCCTCTACGGGTTCTGGACCTCTAGAGTTATCGAAAGTAACCAACTAAAGAGCTTATAACACAGAGCTGTAAGAAACATGCGCCGTGCAGCAAAGCAAAGTGTTATAAGGTCAAGCAAGAAAGGCTTACTGCACATCGTTCCGATTTGCTAGAAACAACCTATTTAGATTTTCACATAGTTCAATTTAGCGCGTAACCAACATTGTCAAACCACGAATTTTACCGTTGCTGTCAGTCTGAAATCATCCTCATTACGATTAGAAGAAGTATTTCGTCGCAACGTTCGCGTGCCGATGCGATGGACAGTCCTAGGTAATAAGCATCGTTGCTAACTGAAGCCACGCCCATCCGATTCACAGCTCACGACAGAAAGCTCGTGTAATACCCATAGGGGTATTGTTACTAACGTTACTGTGATAGAACAGGCCGCTTGGTATAAAATCAACAGTCGTTTCCGCTATCAGAACAATCACACTTAACGGTTGTTTTGACATTTCGATCTGGTTCAGGCAACAATGAAATTGCATGTCGGCTTTGTTGAACAGTGAATACCTACCTACGTAGGTTTAGGGCACCTTAGTAATAGCTAACATTTCATAAAAGCGGCGAATTGAAGAGCAGTTCAACTCAATCTTTAGTAGATTTAGTAGTCGCGCTGAGAAAGGAATGGATACATTTCGAATGATTTATGGGGTTTTGTTAATAAGAGAGTTAAAACACCAAATTGCATCAGAAACAATCGACAAAACTGCTCTGTAAGAGGTTAATATTTTGGGCTACTAGAACTGTTACAACAACAAGTTACAACAACAAGTTCCTAGTGAAATGTACTGTTGTTAACTTTTGATCTACAACCTAGGAACCAGTCACAATTTTATTGTTCTCTTGACACGTTTCCGTCGTAAATGTATTGACACTTATTAAAGTACTGAGCACTTAGTATTTTCTCTTTCCTTATTGCTGTTTATTTCGGAAACTTAAGTGCAAAAAGGAATATTATGAAATGTTAAACACTATACTAAACGAAGCACTGAAAAGTTAGTCGTGATTTCAGGGTTGGATAATTACCACTTCCGTCGTTAGGATAAACGGGTCCTTTGGACCTAAGCGCTCATAATCTTTTTGCCTTGAGTATTCATTCATCGACTATAAATGCCGGTCAAAATCGTGGTCGGAAAAATCACTTACGATTGACCACAGGCTGAGGCACAGAAAGAGAGCTATTAGCGCTTCATATGAGCACATGACCTGCTGCCTCGTGTAACGCGATAAACACACACCAATTAGCGCGATATTAGCGAACAAACGTAATCACAGTTTGGCGATACCCTGCCAGTAAACACAATAAAACGACCTGACACACTTTACTTACACCATGTTGTTTCTTGGAGTTAGACGTGTGTCTCTTCGTGAGCGATACGAAGAGCTCGTGGTCGCGAAGCGAGTGTCAATCGTAAACGATTTGAACGCTTCGATTGATCTGACTGCGTAACCTATTGTTACATTTAAGTAGCGTTAGATAAGGTTGAAAATTTTCAAATCATAATTTTGTGTTCGCGATGTGACTTGTCTGCGAAAAAACATAATTTGTGGGGTTTCTGTAGATGATTCAGAATAAGCGCATTAAATTGAATATTTGTGCGGTGAGAATTTTAATAAAACCCTACACCTAACATACCTAAAAAAAAACAACGTACTCACCGCTGAAAATACAGAGAATTTCGACGCCAATGTTTATTTTATGAAGCAAATCACGACTTTTTTATTGTGTATACTAAAGTACTATGTAATATTATATTCGGTTAAAATTTTTCTTTAGATCCTGTTCTATCAGCTGTATTTTTTCGGTCAGTCAATCAGTCGGTCGGTCAGGACATGTGTTTCTTTATTTATAGATTTACCTACACGCTATGCGATTATTATTTCGCCAGTCACCTCTCATCAACTGTCTGACAAGCGCCTTAAAACCGCAACCACAATCGACAGGTCAACGACCGGCGAGTATTTTGATAAAGCCGTCAATTCTTCATCCGCAATTTTTTCACCAAACACACAACGGTAATGGTTGGATTCGCTATGCCACGCCGTACCGTTTTAATTACTTCATAGTCACGTAGTCGTAGCGATATTACCGTTAACCGAAAGTGATATTCGTCAAACAAGACGCTATCTCCATCTGACGGAGATCATTTAGGGTTGCCAACAATCTCAAATTGCCGGGATTCTCCTATGTATATCTGGCTAGGCTGGCTTATTACTACGAAATATAATTTGAATTTGTTATCGCAAGTGAAATTTCTCGCTTAAGACATTTGTCATCTTCCGACTTCTGGGATTAATTTATATCTCGCGCGATTTAAAGACCACATTACAAAAGCATGTTTCGTACAGTGAAAGGCTACACAGACTTTTAACCGTTAATTAAACCTATGCGGTAGAACATTGTTAAGGGAACGGACGATAGTATTTAAACTATTTTAAACCAATTTAATTTCGCCCTGTTCGGCAGCCCTGAAAATGTTTTATACTCATTTGACAACCCTACGAATACCGCTTGTTATCCGATACGAGGAAGAAGTAACGATCGATTTCAGTACTTAAGACGTATAAAGAAATAAAGATATGAAAATTCAATGATGCCAAATGAGGACTTCCTGCAAGCCTACAACTGTTATCGAACGTAATGCGCACCTCGCCAAAATATTAAGTGGTGTTATTGATAAATACATTTTCCCTAGATTATATACCTATAACGGAAACCCTATTTAAGGGGATCCATGGGCGACTTATAAGACCACTGATTACATAAAAATATATCTTTTATGTGTTAATGAAAACTTTGGTAAACTAGACTTGGAAACAAGACTTTGTCACAATTTAATTATAACTGTGACATAAAAATTGCAAACTTTCATTACCATACATAACAATGTGCTCTCAGCCTTACTGCAAGCGACACCCGATTCACATAACATACCGTAACTTAAAACCTCATATACAAACATGTCTATTGCACGCAAGTCTAAAAGGTTAACAATATTATAAGTTGATAAGCAAATAAAGATCGGACATAAGTGTAGAGATTATATAAAAGTTTATTCTAGAAAATAAAAACAGATTCTTAAGGTGACATGATAGTCAAGTGTTGACGATGTCGGTAGTCCTACCGTCGGGGGTTCGAATGCCAGGCAATTTTCATTGACTATTAGAAGTAAGGAGCGTTTCGAGCAATGAAATTATAACGCAACTACACGGTGAATAAAACAACCCTAGAGAAATCTACGCGCCTATATTAATCTCTGTAATGTTCTAAAAGCGTGTAAAGTTTGGCAAGGCTGATGGTTTTCATGGAGGAGGTTCGTGGTGGCCCGGTAATAGCTTGATACGAGCAGAACGAGTTACCGCATATACACTGGTCTGACATAAAGGTGAGCTGGCCTCTACAAAGTATACTTATCACATCTTTGATCTTAATGTAGATAATTCATAAATATGTCTTGGTATGTTGTTAAGGTAGGTTTAGCAAGTGGCAAAGGTACTACCAGCCAGGGTGTCGCTAGTTCTGAGCAAGATAAGGTCAAAATGCCGGTTCACGGCCAGTTAATGGAGATTGTCATGTTTGGAAATTGAAAAACGTGAGATTTTGTAACCCTTTTTTTCTACAAAAAAACTGATAAATACAATGGACTTCTAACATACTCTATTTAATGTAGTCACTCGGGCACCGTATGATTTTTTTCTTCTTCTTCTTACTTTCGACTTCTTTTTACTAAGAAGAATAACTTTGATGCCTTTGTCTGTCTGTGTCTGTTTGTTTGTCATATCATATCGTAGCGTACCTCCCGTACCTACGTATGTTTGGATTTCAAATGTTTTGTTTTGTTTCGGTGCTAGTAATGCGCGATGAAATGATAAAAATAATCCTATAGGGCAATTAATTTTGTTTTAAATTGCTTTTGCGTGTTAGTTGTTGTGTTTTGTTTAACCAGTCGTCATAGAAACGTTACATTCATTATCCGCTCATCACAAATATAGCGTCCACTACAAAGACCCCTTGTCTTTGTCTCACAATGAGTAGAACTCACAGTCCACCTCGCTGACTCAGGGATAGCTCACTTTGTACATCTTAGAGAAGATTTTGAAGATTTATCGGACCTTAACCTGTTCTATGTCTTATTCGCTACAAAGTAGTTAGAGAGGTAGTTCTTTGACATGAAGTAAGACATAATATTTCCCGCGTCATAACACCGGTTATATGCGGTATTCCTTCACCATTCAGGCTATACTGCTCTGGAACGCCCTTCCTGAGAGCTTTCGAAAAGCTCCTAGCAGGTTCTCGTTTAGGAGATTAGTCCGGGAGCATTTCCTAAGTTGCCAATCTTTGCAATGAGTTCGTTGAGGATTTTGAGTTGAGTCATCTCATTTTTTATTATTCAAAATCAAAAAATCAAAATAATAAATGTATGTATTTCAGTATTATTAATGTTGTTTAAATATATTTCCCATAGTTAGATTATAATGCTGGTTGTATGGTTTAGCCGTGAAGGCGTATCAAACAAACAAACAATTAGTAAGATTTATTCTTTACTACGGAGGAGTGCTCGCGAAATCGTCCGCGTCAAATTTCGAAATACAGAAAATTTCAAACATGTAACCGCAAGTTTAAATTGTAGAAAGTGCAGAAACCCTTTTGAGATTTTCTCTGACGATACCTACTTGTAAAATGTTTGTATTAAGAAATAGTAATAATATAATATGACAATGCCCATTTAGATTTCAATATCACAGATTAAATGAGTTGCCCCAGTAATAATGGATGCTAACATAATAAGTAATATAATAACTTGTATCTATATGTATAAGTAACTAGTACAAAAATGCATATTTAATCACTGTTAAATAATGGATTTGTACGTTACAAATTCACCCGGCGTCGTACCTATGTTGCGAGCGGTTATGTATCCGAAAATTCTGAAGTTCTGAAGCAGAGATGTGAGAAATTCTTGTGCGTAGTTCCCGTTATAAACTTCGCCGAGGGCGCAGTAAGAGTGAGGAGTGGTAGATAGTACTCATAGTACTACTCGAGTACAGGTAACTGCCGTAGTCCCGTGGTTTAATGACGGAACCTTGTCAATACGTTGAGCCGTGAAGCCACAGATTAGATAATAGGTAGCCGATTCCAATTTTTGTCAGTTTACGTTATCGTCATCTGGCTCAAATGTTTCTATCTTAATGTAAATCCGTGGCTGTCTGGGGCATTACAGCATCCAAACGGATCTATTTCATTGCAAATCTTTCGGGATGGTTCTCAACCAACCCGTATTACCTAGAACCAGTATCGTCAAAGTCGTAGAACAAAGACGGATCTGCAAATTGGCTACTTTACAGAAGAGCACTTTAAAGTGTTCTACATGATGTTTTCTGTCATATTTTGAAAATGAGTAGTATAATCCTGAAATTTGGATATGTAACCGTGTGTTTTAACTGTTACATAATTACTTAAATTTACATAAAACCTCATGTAGAAACTTTAAAGTGCTCTCCTAAAAAGTTTCCAATCTTTTGTCTAGACATGGATATATAAAATAGGTGTTTGTCGTCGGGGTTTTCACATCCATGATAACCATATACCAGTGCCTTGTAGGTAGGTACTTACGCAGTTCGAACATAAAATCTACATTTTTATCTAAACAAACGATATTACGGCAAGCATTGTTAAACCGTAACGCAGTAAATCATTATTCTTAAGTTAAACGATTCGCATGACGCAATCGTCACATGATCAGAAGTAGTACCTAATAGCTACGATTGTTTATATTATACTATACCTAGTAGTATAGGTACCTACCTAATGAAAATCATATCAATGCTAAGGTCAGATTTAGCATGTACGTCCACTGCAGCTGCAATCTATTTATTCTATTTAACATCTCTCTACCTATAATAGATTAGAACCATAATAGGTAATGACAGCAAGTCCTATCCAGGACTGTCACACAGATGAGTTTCTACTTACGTTGGAATGTGCAGTGATTATTTACTTAATTATTATTCTCAATACAATACCTACTATTAGCTGACTTAGGTCTCGTGGGATTTCAAACCTAGTTCTTGCTCTGTTATGCTTATGAGAGAACAAAACAAACGTTTTATGCTTTAACCGCTGTGCTTTTCTATGGAGTCCACTCTCCAAATGTAGGTCAAATGTCGTAACTAGTTCTTTTTGTTCAATGTCTATCATTATTATTCAATTCACTTACCTATGACTAAAGTTGAAAAAACTTGGACAAGTAGGTAGATAATAAGTAAACGAGTAACCCGTAAAGATTTCGGCCTCCCACTCGGGGTCGGAAATTCGAACACTTACTTGACTTGATTACCTCCTCTGACTTCTCGAAGTTTTCAGTTGACGTAACGAAGGAAAACATCGACAGGAACCGCAGCTTGAGGGTTATTCATACCTTCCCAAAGAAGCGTGAAGCCTTTCATCCCGCATTTTGGGCAACAAGGTCACTAGCAGTAGTCATCACAGCGATCATAGCGAGGTCATTTTGGGCACTATGTCGATTACTCGATAGTGGACTATTTAGAGGAAGAACCAGCCTAGACTTTCCTACACCTACCCCTATAATGCATCCGGCCAGTTGTACTGTGCGCCCTGCAACCGGACGTTTAAAACAAAATGTAGCTTCGCCAGTCAATCTCGCTCACATACCCGTGTTTAGCCACTGCCATTGCGTTGACATCCGTCATCCACGTATCCACGTCAAGGACATTTATGGATAGAATATGGTGAAAAGCCACGGGTTAAAAGAAAACAAAACAAAAACGTTTGTTGTTTATTGTTGGTTAACAATTGTAAAGCCTGCCAGTGGGATAAATCATCAAAATGTAACCATTCATTCACCAGCCTTTAGAGGTCGACTGCTGGACATAGGCCTCCCCTTATCGACGCCCCTCCAACCGGTCTCACACCCTCTGAATCCAGCGGTTTCCCGCTATTTTCTTCAGGTCATCAGCCCACCTAAGTTAAACTAGCAATTAGGTGCAACTCGATGCCATGACGATATCAATACAATACACTTTAATTGCACACTAAATCAAACACCTCCGTCCGTGTAATTTTCGTAAAATGGTACCGAAAGGTATTGCTTAGGTAGGAAAATAAGATAATATAGAATACTGAAAACAAAAAAGCTATACAAAAGGCGGCCTTATAGATAATAATAATAAGCGATGAAGAGGCCACCTTTGAATAAAAATGAGTAGGTATTGAATGACAGACAAGGGTAGGATAGTTGCATGATTTTAATATAGGTAACAAGGAATGAGCAATAAATACAGACACAAGTAGATAAGGCGATGACATACACAACAAAAGGACGATGGTAAACACCTCACTGACCAGCATCATGATCAAACATAGATTTCGCACGGAGAGAGCATGGAAGCCAAGCAACTGTATACTGTACCGAAAAAACTTGTCTCAACGCTTTCCCCGCTGGGCTAGCGAGGCCCGGTTGATAAGTGGCCTAAGGGCTCCCCCCGCGCCCCGCCGACCTACTTCCCGCCCGCGCCCTACCGATCTTTGTGCACGCCACTTGCACAACTCGCCGCGTATCAGCTGGATGATTACGTTGATTAAAGTATTCCGTTTGATCTGTTTTCGAAGCGGCAGTAGACCCGACCCGGCCCGCTGTTGGAACCGAATTACACAGGATAGGACTCACTGAAAATCAGTGCTAATTTCTACAGCTTTAGCTGAGATCTACCTAATTGGATGATGCTGCAGGACAGTAATTTTTTTAAATTGTATTTAAGCATAATAAGATAATTTAGATTTTGTTTATGTTTTATCTATTTTAATTGCCTAGCTAACTTGCGTCTTATTTTACATTGTGTTGTGTTATTTCATATTCCATTCGAGAACTAAAATTCCCATGTCAGATAGGTACCTACCTGATAAGTACTTTATCCGTCAAGAAAGTTTCACACGACAACATAATATCGTGCGATCTTATGTTATCGTTCTATTTAAAAAAACACTAAACTTAAGTAGGTAGGTAGGGACTTAAAATTTTTGCAATTTTCGGTGTCGATCGCTTAAGAATTCAGTAAATTTGAGTAGATATGTCCTCTGAACCCTTAATAAGGGCGCAAGTTGGTTGTTGGTACGAGTAATACCTACCTACTTCGGTAATACAATGGCTCGTTAACCGAGGAACATCGTTGACATTGAACAGGTTCCGGTTCAATTAAGAGTTGATCGCCCATTAATATCGTGCGCAGAACTTTATTTCTTGAACCAAATCCGAAATCAACAACTACCTACTTCCTTACTAGTCGATTAGATAATCGATATGGCATAATGAAAACGAGCAATAAAGTGCTTTATTTGCACTATTATCGATAGAAACAACGATGTAGGTACCTACCTAAATTTATAACAGCCTCTCTGCAACTTTATTGGTTATACATAATACATAATCTGATATGGGGCATACATACGTACAGTAAAGACCTAAAGACTCAATGTAGGTATCAGATGAATGTAACCAATC
>DWMR01000104.1:0-16653 GCA_018245355.1 Dalla costala
AGATCCTCTATTGCCATATATGGGTGATTCTTCTTTCTTCTTTCTTCTCTCATATCTTTCCTCACTCTGTGGCTTTTTGTTTACATAATTCTTCATAATTCAGAAAATGTCGGCGTTTACATCTTGGTTCTCTCACTACTGCAGTGTTATTGATATATCATTTATTATTTATGTATTTGCTATTATCGACTTACAACCAAATGTATCCTTCAAAGGCAAGACCGCCTAACCTCATCTCATCAGATACAGTTAATAGAGTCATAGATTTTTTTTTACCGAAAAAATATCTATACAGAGTATTTTCCCTAAATGTCTTAGTTAAAGTAAAAAAAAACTTACAGGCTCATAAAATGAATGTACAACAAGTAGGCTATTACAAATACAATTAAATTTCTTATGTGTTATTTTCTTAATTCATGTTACCAATTGATACAAACCTGACGTTTAAATTTACATGACTTATTTTGAAAAAAATGTATCAGCTATTTAAATACAGGTCCTTTGTTATTTATAAAAGAACTATTACTGAGTTATTTATGTTGAGTTTGTTTAGATACTTAGTCGTAGTCAATAAATAAATGGAAAATTAACGGGGCATTAATTAAAAGGGTATTTTAAAACAAACAATAATTTAACAAAGAGGAAAGTTTATATTAGTGATATTTTAATAAAGTGTAAAAGTAATAAAATAATGGAAATTATATTGTAAAAAATCAAGCTAAATTCGAAAGCCCAACTTAGCAAAAACAATCTGTGCATGTGCATGAATGTGAAATGTAATTTTATAGTCTAAAATATTGAACACTCACCCGAGATCTTCTCCATAGATTATTAAAAAATATAATTAATATCTAGCACTTCCATCTGTATGTGGTTGGAACAGAACATTCCAGATTCTTTTATTAGCTCAACAACAAGGTTGTTAAAAATTACTTACGTGACTCTTATAATGCCTTTGATTTTGCATTTAATATTAATTTTACGTAAAAAAATTAAATTAAACATACTGTCCGTAAAGTATTTTAATGATATTAACTATCACAAAAGTCACAAAATGTAAGATTTCAAGAAAGACTAGGGAGTTTTTATAATATTGAAATTCATACTGGGAGAAAATTCCTCCTGGCATAATATTATGTATGTCCTTTGTAACCTTAGGTTTAAGGTGTTGCAAAAACTTAAATAAATAAATAATACAGACCTAATTCATCATTCTTAAAAATGAAGCGGATTGAAGCGTTGGTAAAATGAGCCTTCATATTTTAGTCCTCTTTCATCATCATTATCATTATCGTTACCATTATGTAACTGCGAAAAATTATATCTATAACTGTCTGTTCTTCTTATTTATTCTAAATTTTGAATAACATTAATGTACTTCTTTCAACAGTTTCCCAGAACGTCATATAATTGCTCGTGGCATTGCGCTTTTCTTTTGTCTAATATTAATTAACTACGATCTTATTTTCTGCAATATAACTTAACAAATTGTTCTATAAACAAGAACATGGCCTTACTATATGTCCACCATAATTTCCTAAACTCAACCTGTTAATTTTACTTTAAAATAATTACAAAGTAAGTTATGTCTTATTCAAGATTTATAAAATGTTTCATAAAAGCTATAGTTTACGGTTAAAAGTAAACCTTTATTAAGAATTAACGGTACGTAGAGACGTTGAGACAAAATGAGTGCACCTCAAAATGGCCGTTAGACTTACATTTTATTTCCAGGTCCCGACGTACCCCTGTACAGGTTATCAGTGCGCATTTTATACTTTCCTTTTAGAGTTAAGATGACCGCGAATGTTTTCATCGTATATTTTATACTTTATCTCCATTGATATAAATTCCCGACAAAAGATCGTTTGTCGCGCCAAGGATGCTAAGAGGGTTGAACACTGAATGCAGTCCCGACGCGCCCTCTTACTAAACTCAACCACGTATTGATTTTAGTACTGCAACGGGAACGGTCATTCGCTATGTTGGCAAGACGCTCGAACCTTAAAATTAATTTTGTACTTGTTGGTTAAATGTAATATTATAGATTTAAGTATAACTCGCCATAATTATTCGTTAATTATGGCTTACAAACTACCTGTTGTTGCATTTATTTAACCATTGTTGTACACGTATACGTACACTTACAACCTTGTACAACCACGCCAAATGTTCTGAGCTACATATATATAGGTACTCATAGTTGTTCTAGGAAGATGAAATCAATAGGTGACCTGTAAAATGGCCGACTGATCTTCATATAACACATATATATATATTTAACACATTTTCTTCAGGAATTACATGAATCTTCACTCAAAGGAGCAAATCGTTATAAGTAGCCCGTATCAAATAACAATGCATTACAGGTACTTTACTCACGAATTCATTGATTAACATAATTATTATAATATTAATTTATTTTGTGTCGAAAACTGGTGGACCTGTCTTGGACCTAAAATGAGTAAATAAAATTGTTGCCCCTACTTTACTGAACATTCGGTTGAAATGAATGATGAGAGGTAACGTAAGTTGAGGCCACAGGCTGTCGCAGTTTTGATCAATAATTAAGTATAAAAAAAGTACATACCGCGGTGCCGGATCTCCCATCCCTTTTGAAACCACTCCCGAGTTTTAAAAATACAGGTGTCGATTGTAGCGTTATTACACGATTGCACTATTTCATTGAGCACGTTGCGTGGAGGCACGACGCGCCGCCTCCACACGCCTAACTCAAAGACGGGGAGAAAATGGTCGATTATGCGCATCATCCACGCCACGCAGGCTGATGCCAGCGCTGCCATGCGGGAAACTTGGAAAATACGTTTTCAGTGCTGCCATACTAACTAATAAAAATGTTACGGTAAATGTAAATAATGTCTATGGATAATATAAAAATTTATGATACAAGGGTAAAGAATATATTTATTTGCACAAAAGTTGGCGAAAACCGACATTATATTTAAAAAATGGATCACCGTGATCTGCGGCTTTCAACGTGTTACAATATCAATGCGAACCAGAACCAGGTACCAGGTAGAATCAGGTACCAGTGTTCGCCCGGGGCGGTTCCACCGCCGCCGCACCTATTTCCTCCCTAAAAGAATTGTATTTCAACCATTACGTTTCGGACAGAAGGGTGCGGATGCCGGTTACACTTATACAAGAGGCCACTACCTCAGCCTCAGGGGTAGCAACGCATCTGTGACCAGCTTCGAATTGGACAAATACTAACGATTACTAACTGGACTACTAATACTTACTAACATGACTAATTGTCACTAACAGTCCTAACACCCATATTCGCATTACCTACTAACGAATGCTAATGAACTAATATTCTTATTAACATCTTATACTAACAGGACTAACTAACTAACAGCCCTACAGTCCTATTCCAGGCTTGTCACAGATGTCCATGAGAGGCAGCGGTTGGTAGGACTGCAAGAGTTTGGTACTCACATAAAAAAAAAAAAAAAAGCAGCTGAGACAGCTAGATTTTGTCAATGTTTCGCGATCAGTCACGATTGACACTCGCGGGACTATGAGCTCATCAAGGTATTAAGTCCACTATCATTATATTTATAATGCACACAGTCACACCCCTGCACTAGGATTCCCTGTATTCGATCCCCGGCCCGGGCACATTCATTTGGCAGATAAATGTTTGTACTTGGGTCTTGGGCGTTTTCTGTGTGCCCCTCACCCGCAACACAAGGAACCCTAGTGTGGAGGTGAGTTCATAACATTCGTTCGAACCTCATGTGTTTGATGGGAAGAAGTTTGGAGTAACAAACAAATTAAATGAAAAATTTATTAACTGCTTTAAAAAAACCATTTTATTTTTTGCAAATCATTTACAATGTGGTGTTAAATACAATTAAATAATAAGTAGGTTTACCTTGAAAAAAAAACTTAATATGGTTGAAAACAATTATAATTATGCTAGGTACTTATTCTAAGGTACTGTCATAATTAAATGTATTCAGTATTCAGTTTATTCATTCTGATTAATTTAATATAATCAATAAAGAAAAGAAAATATGAGTAAGGAAAGGGCACAATACAATAACAGATTGAAAAACATTACAGGAAGTATTATATTAATTTATCTAAGACTTGGAATTGTGCAGAGTAATATAAAACAAAGTACATTATAGTAAGTAATTAGGACCAGGTAATCACATCTCCGCTATATTATTATGAGTTCCACTGCAAGGACTGCTTTATCTCTTGCTAACTATTCCAAGACTGCTTCTTAAATATTCCCTTACAACTTCAAAGGCTATATTATATTCACCGATACGCAATTTAAATAGAGATTACAAAAGTCTAGCCGCTCTATGAATTTATTGCCTACATGCATCATCATGTCACGAACATTCAACATGTAATGAACAGGTGGTATGCTCAGACAAAGTAGTGTGGCTTCTTTGCTTGGATGCCATACTCCTGCAGGGCTGGCACCAAGTCTTCCATGGTCATAACAAACTTCTTCTCCTTGGGTCCTTTGGGATTCTTGGCCTGGTTCATTTGGCTCGAAGTTCTCATTTTGCAGTGCTGAAGAGCATCATTTGCTATGTCCGATAAAAACTTCTGTGCCGCTAATGCTACCAGCCGGATTAACCTGGAAATTGTAAGTTGAACATTATCCTTACTTTCTTTCAGTTTATTATTAGTTTTATATAGTCGTTGTAGCCAATATGCTATTCTATCCACACTAGATATCACAAATTCAAAATCAACCAAGCTAACATTTTATTTTGTAAAATAGTGTATATAAAGAAATTGTAATTTAATTTATTGCAAGTGTAAGTATTGTTACATTGTAAGGTTGTTTAATATTCTCATTTATGATGCAATTTGTATTTACAAATGTTCATTCTAAATGTAACATAATAAGGGACATAAGTTATTATGAATTAATTGACATGTAAATCTAATTTCATTGTTTTATATCTAATTGTTACTGATCTGATGAGATTTCTTGTGGTTTAACACTAGACACTATACAAATGTTAATATTGTGAATGTTGTTCCCACACATTATATTCTAGGTACATGACCTGTAATAATAATGTGCATGTGAGCTGTATGTATAATTAAGATTTAACCATACCACCTCACCAACAGATATATAGATAGATAGATAGACTACTCTTTATTGTACACACAAAGTAATTACAGCAACATCAGAACATTATACAAGACAGTACAAAAGGCAGTCTTATCACTAAAGAGCGATCCCTTCCAGACAAATTTAATAAATAAATAAACATCATAGTCCTCAGGAAAGGCAATATACACAAATAACAATGTATTCAGAGTTATTCTCTTTAGTTAGATTTAGATATGTTTTAGATCTATGGATTTAAAGTTTCATAATGTAACTGATTGCAGTTAAAAAGTGTCACCTGTCTGCAAAACCAGGACTAAACAGCCATTAAAGTAACAGTTCGTTTCATTCAGATTCTTAGAAATTCCAGGATGAACCTACACTGACTGACCATCAAGGCAGCAACCTACCATAGCTGCTAGGTCCCACCAGTTGGACACCTTCCCGCCTAAATTTACATGGCAGTTAATAGCATAACAGAACTGTTTACAAACCTTGGATCCTGCGTTTCGAACCCAGACATATTCAAATAATAGGCCACTACGGAGTCGGGAATCGACGGGCTGTAGTTTTCTAACTGTAGGAGGAAGTCGACCAACGCGTGACCATTGTAGCTTTCGTCCTCCATGTTTAATACAGAAGAGTTACCGCTCATGTGCATAATAAGTTTCGTAAATTAATGAAGAATTTGCAAATCAGCATCGGAAATCTATTACAAAAATCATGTTCAATACTTCAATTTTATTCAACTTGTAAGACGTCAACGTCGACAACCAGAACTCGTCACCACAGACTAGGTAGAACTCGTCACGTCACTCGTCAGTCAAAATAATACGGTCAGAGACAATAGACAATGAATGATCACTTTTTTAATATTGTAAGTAAAATGACTTGTCAGCAATGTGGCACACAGATAATCAAATCAACGGTCATAATTATATTTACAGAAACAGATAATGTATTTTAGTTTCTTAGGCAGGTTACATATTCTCGAAGGTATTTTCAGATAATTAATTATTATTAACAAAAATAATAAACCGTGCCATACCACTAATGGTAGTTTGTTCTCAGTAAATTCTTACCACACATCGTCCTCAACAATAGAAACGCACCGGTGACCAGCTTTAAATGGAACTAATAGTGACGAATTACTGACTAGACTATTACTAATATCTACTAATCAGACTAACTTACACTTGGCCCTAATCCCATGTTCTACTACCATTGATGTATAATCTCGATGCCTATGCCTACTACTAACGAATACAAACTAATATTTCTATTATCATCTAGCTAAAAGGATCGTTGTTTCCCCCGGGCAGGGAGCTACACGATCCTAAAAAGTTTCGTTGTCTCCCGTAAGAAAGCGACTGGGAAGACAACTACACCAATAGGAATATTTAAACAGATTTTAAAATGCTTAATATTTTTGTTTATTGATATAAAAGCCCGTAAAAAATAAAATTCCTCGATCTTTTGATGCAGACTACAAATTTCTATTTTACTGAATTTAAAATTTTATAAGCAATTTTAATTCAATAAAAACAGGTATTTTTTCATCCCCGGTAGGAACGAAGTTGTTTCTGCTTAATCTCTTTTTGCTAGTGCCGATACTCTTCCATACGCTTATGAGTGAAGTCATCTCAAGCGCCCCTAAAAGGGCGTAGGAAAACAGTTTCTGGCTTTCTTGTCCGTCTCTTATGGCGTATGACGTATGACGTAACATCACTCGTCAATATGGGCCTGTCCGGCCTGTCCTTGAGTATAGGACCCTTCACCCTTCGGTCCCCGCACCGATGGTCACTGCAGATTCGGGTACGCCTTGCTCTTTGCATGTAACGCATCGATCCTGTGGGATGGATGTGACAATTTTATTCGTGGGAATCTCATCTTCAGTCGTCAGTCATTAGTTCTTCAGTTTTCATCTCATTCGTAGTTGCGTTACAATTCTAAGTGGTTTCTGAGGACCGAAATCGTTAATTTCGAACGAGGCTAGCCGCGATTTCAAATACACAACATATTATATTTATTGAGACGGCCGCCACTATTATCCTCAAATGACTGGTTGTTTCAGCCCGATCGCTCCACTACAGCTACAACGATAGCTTAAGCCGAGGACTGTACCTCACTCACAGGAAGTGCCCTTAGATTCGTCGCAATTCCAGTTATTGGAGAGAGGCAGGTTGCGGCGGTGTACAAAAACACACCTTATTCCATATTTTGTCTTCATCTGGCAAAGCTTTTTTATCTCGCATTCGGTGACACTATAAAGGCCAGTAGGGCCAACATCAATTGTTCTCTCGAAATTTTTTTTTGCAGCGAATTAACCTTTATATACTCTCTACATTACTTTAATTTATGCTCTCTACCGAGACCCGAAGCGTAACGAGTTGTGTTGTGTGTGAAATCTACCTAATAAAGTGGCACTGGTACACTCTTTGGTTCCTGTTTGAACTGTTTGTTTAGTATGTTGGTATTTCCTGCTCACTGCGTTTAGATTTTGCTTGATTGTAAAAATAGTTCCCAAAACTTTTATGTTTCACAAAACAATTTCGACTAGTCTTTCAAGCTCCATAATCACAAAAAAATTATAATTTACAATACATTGATAAATCACGATGAAGTACGTAAATTTTTTAAGAGAAGTATGTAACACTTATTTAACAATCTTTTAAGTTGGTATAATTTTAAATATGTATTGAGCTTTATGTATATATTTATTACGTTTATTTTGACTAAATGATGTTATTGGAAATTAAATATTATTTAAATAAAGTACAAGAATAAAGTTAAGCAGAAACAAAACCAAATTATAATGATTTTTACAGTGTTGCCATAACTTTACAGTTTCCCCAAGCTTCGGGTATAAAAAATATAACACTACGTTGGCTTTTCGTGAAATGATTTTTGCTGGAAATAATCTAAGTAAATAGAAAACAAATCGAGTAGGTATTTGAATTCAAAAGTTTCGCATTGGAGCACATATTTTTATAAAGTATTTTAATGTTATCTTATGTGTAATTTCAGAGGTTTGCATATTTTTGTTAAAATCTTTATTTAAGTTTTGGCCTATAAATATTTTTGACTGATCACAGTGATCACACTCAAGTCATTTCTTTTATTTAAATTAATCTTTTAGAGTGCTAAGAAACATGTAGATTTGTAAATTAGTAATGTGCACACTGACCTCGTGGTGCTCGGCTGCAAGGTTGGCAACACTTACCCCTTCCTTCCTTCTTTTACGCCGCTCCTCCGGGCAGAACTGCGAGAGAACGTGATCGATCGAATTTCAAAAAAGGCACACACCTACCCCTGTGCTCCCGAGATCACGAAATTACTTAATATCTCCTGATTGATAATCGGGAGTTCGTGTTTCGTGATTTCACCATCCGCGCGTGACCTCCATATTCCACCTCGACGCCGCGAGGTAATTACCTAGAAGACCCCGCATAACTGAAACAAAATGTCGAAGGGACTCGGCGATCCGGTCGCGTTCGCGAAGGATTTCCTCGCCGGCGGCATCTCCGCTGCCGTCTCCAAGACCGCCGTCGCGCCCATCGAGCGCGTCAAGCTGCTGCTGCAAGTCCAGCACGTCAGCAAGCAAATCGCGGAGGACCAGCGCTACAAGGGTATCGTCGATGCCTTCGTCCGCATTCCCAAGGAGCAGGGCTTCAGCTCCTTCTGGCGCGGTAACCTCGCCAACGTCATCAGGTACTTCCCGACGCAGGCGCTCAACTTCGCCTTCAAGGACAAGTACAAGCAGGTGTTCCTCGGTGGCGTAGACAAGAACACGCAGTTCTGGCGCTACTTCGCGGGTAACCTGGCGTCGGGCGGTGCCGCCGGTGCCACCTCCCTGTGCTTCGTGTACCCCCTCGACTTCGCGCGTACCCGCCTCGCCGCCGACGTGGGCAAGGGCGACGGCCAGCGTGAGTTCAGCGGCCTCGGAAACTGCCTCTCCAAGATCTTCAAGTCCGACGGCCTCACCGGCCTGTACAGGGGCTTCGGTGTGTCCGTGCAGGGCATCATCATCTACCGCGCCTCCTACTTCGGGTTCTACGACACCGCGCGCGGCATGCTCCCCGACCCCAAGAACACTCCCATCGTCATCAGCTGGGCCATCGCGCAGGTCGTCACCACCGTCGCCGGAATCATGTCGTATCCCTTCGACACGGTCCGTAGGCGCATGATGATGCAGTCCGGCCGCGCCAAGAGCGAGATTCTCTACAAGAACACCATCCACTGCTGGGCCACCATCGCCAAGACCGAAGGCAGCTCCGCCTTCTTCAAGGGAGCCTTCTCCAACGTGCTCAGAGGTACCGGCGGTGCCTTCGTGCTTGTGCTATACGATGAGATCAAGAAGCTCCTCTAAGTCCTAATGTAAGAATTGTTACCATAATTATTATGATTGTGATTGCAAATCACTGCAAACTAGCCACTCCCCCATCGTCTGAAATCATGTATTATTAGAAACGCGAAACGAACATTAGTAACTTATTTTTCGTTAATAAAGTGTTATACTATGATTCCAACATTAAATTGTTTCATTAAAAGTTAAATTTTGATGTTACATAACTGTCTGTCTCGGTCAAGGTAAAGTCAATTTTGTTATTCTGACTCTAAAAGCATTCTCAATTTAAAATCAAGATGTAAATGTTTTCTTCTACCATGCAGCCAGCCAGTGACAGTTATGTAACAACCTCATTTTTCTATCTTTGACTTGAGGCCAAGGTTCACAAGAATTCTAACCTCAAACATCTAAGGACATGTAATGCTTTATTTAGAAACTAGAGACATTATCTAAAAGGGAGTGAGTTGTTATAGTAGAAATTTTGAACTTGCTATTATATGTAATGTTCGCATTCTTGCTGTGAATTGTCCAAAATGTGATTATGAAATCTGTTATGTAATACTGCAGTAGTATGGTTCTTGTTTTAAGTGTGTTGAGTGATTCAGTGTAAAGGTGTTCCTATCTATGGCATGTCAAAGTGGGTAACACTCAGTGTAGGTAGTGTGAATATGGAGACACTGAAGATGTCCTGCTCGGTGTGGGTTTTTTGAAAGAAAATTTCACATTCAACGAGTTCAAAATATAGAAATGTTTCAAAATTATCTTGTTGTTTTATTCTGATTGTTACCTGCCTATGTGACACTGCTTTTGAATTACTATATCAACCATCAATAATAATAAATGGACAAATAGGAGCAACATTCATATAATATAATATCCTTGAGCAAAATTTCTATTGTTCTTTTGATTCCCGGAATGAATTGCATATATTTGAGTGGTCTACCACAATTCAATTCAGTGATTGAATTAAAACTAATACCTATAAATTAAAAATGCTAGGTGTAAATAACATTTATACATTGGTTAGGACAAAACCATGAAAAAGTAATTAAGATAATGCTCTCCAGCAGAACTGCAACTACCTACATTCCTTTACTTTACAGTACTAAAAATTATTTTGTAAAATTATGAATTCCCAACCAAGTTACAGAAAAATAATAGTATTGGGTATAGATGGGGTTGCACAAGCTACCTACTATTTGTTCTATTTAAAAATTGCTTCCAAAAGGTCTACACCTGCAATAGGAAAGCAGTTTTTGAGGACTACATACAAGTAATATTTGTATGAATACCTACAAATACAGAGGTAGAGCGGGACAATTAAGTCACATGTATTTTGTAACTTATTCATGTAAAACGAGAAAGAAAACCTTTTGATTTTGCACAGATAGATAGATAGAATACTCTGCAGTCTTTATTGCACACAACATAAGAACACTAGAAGACTACAAAAGGTGGTCTTTAATACTTAATTCGCTTAATCCTATTTCTATTCTAAGACTAAGGTCTTAATTTTAGTGAAATAAGGGTTACAAAACGGGTTCAAAAGCCATCAGACTTAATTGTCCCACTCTACCATACAAATTGGTAATTATATAAATTACTAATGATTTATCATTAGCCCTTCAGGACTTTTTTTTTTTTTTAGTTTCCCCTCCCCCCATGTCCTTGTACGTTGGACTTAGATGCACACACACCACTCCCTAACGTGATCAGGGACGTTGTTTACTTACATTTAATTTAATAACTGATTTATTCCACCGGACGTTTGCTACCAACGCCACTCCCTGCCGTGAGCAGGGTCGTTGTTTACTTTAATTTCGTTACATGTTCTATTTCTAATTTTGAAATTTACTATCTTATATTAATGTTTCACAATACAATACTCGTATTACTATATTCTGTTTATCTTAACACAGCCAGAATTCTCGTTACATAATTCATAACACCTGATACATTCATAATACATTCATTACTTATTATTACGTATTACTGTTTCACAATACTGTAATCGTATTACTATATTCTGTTTATCTTATAATTTCATTATAACACAAGCAGAATTTACAGTACATAATCAATAACACGTGATACACAATACACAGTCATAATACATGAATGGTAACACAGTCACGGTCACGGTCAACACAGTTCTATCACCCTAGGTGAAATGTTTTCTGCATGTAGATGTTCTATTTAATACTGTCATATATATATAACAATTCATATATAGATTTTTTTTTTTTTTTATTTTTTTCCACCTTTACAACTACAGTCTCCTACAAAGTTTGTATAATCAATATTATATTTGTTTGTAGCCATCTCATAATTCTTTCAACTTTCCTCTTTTTTAAACCATACATATATTTATTATTATATATACATTCTATAAACTACACAATACTATTTATCCAATCTTATATACTATACATACCGAATAAATGCACATTTTATTTGTGTAATATGTGCTTGTCTACTACTTCTGACTTTTTATGATGCTCAGTAAAAGTAAATAAATATAGTCCTAATAATACATATTAACAGTAATAGTATAATAATATAAAATAAATGACAACTTAAAATAAATAAATTAATATCATGGTGTCTATTGCCTACAAGTCCCACATGGCCTTTATCCAAGACAAGGACCCAGTTTTGCCCTGAATAAGGGTTACTGCGGGGCTCGACCGCTAGAGGGCGCTGAGAGCTTTGTGTATTTGTTGCCAAAAGTGTGTGTTTTGTGCGTGTGTTGTGTATGGTGTTTGTGTGTCTGTGTGTTGTGTTTTCTGTTTGTACCGTGTTTGTAATTTTTGACTATTATTGGGCTAATTTTACCATCCGTTATTAATTTTCCCAGTTTCTTACGAACCTGGATCCAATTAGTTTTATTGGTGTATGATTGCCTTGTCCTGTGTTGTGTGTTTCTACTCTCACCCCTTTTCGACTTCCCATTATATATACTATCTAAGTTGGCGGCTCCATTATCGACCCATTTAGTTAGGGGGCGTGTTGTTGACACATAGATCGTGGGGGTGCCCTTAGCAGTAGGCAGTTGTGGATCGCGCTATGGCGTCCCATCGTCTTCGTATTGGGCATACCGAGTTGAAGGCGTCATGGTCAGTCTGGTCATGCTTGGCGGTGTTGCAATTACTACATTTGGGCGGCCCCCCGGCTTGACGGGTGGGGCAGTCCGCCCGGAAGTGGTGTGGGTCGCCGCAATACGAACATCTGTCCTCCTTCTCGGTGCACAGCTTCCTTCCATGACCGAAGCCGAGACACTTGGTACACTGTATCAGTGGGCTTTGGTCGAGTACGCGCACCCTCTGCAGGTCCACGTGTGCCCGTCCCGCCTCGATCAAACGCTGCCACACCGGGGGGGAGACTTGTACCACCACATGGTTTTCGTGGGGATTCCTTGTCCGTTTTCGGTATTTTACGGCGACCCTAACATCCTCCGACTTTAGGCCATTCAGGAGGTGCGAATTTTGGTTTTGTATCGCCCTGAGGATGTCGTCGTCCGTGTTGTACGACAGCACGTCCAACAGCACCACCAGGGGATCCCTATTCACCGCCTCCTCGATCGTAAATCCAGCCGAAGAGCCGCTCAGTCTGCTCTTTACCGCCTCTAGGTCTTTTTTACTGTGGCATCCCACTACGACCTTCTGGTCTCTGGCCTTTCGCACTTTGTCAACACGGATTTGGGTCTCCTTGGCGTCCACTGCTGCCCTAATTTTGTCTACCAGGGTGTTACTCGTGTCCAACAGGTCTATTGAGGACACTATTATTGAGTGCATAGGCTGGGGGATCCTCGATGTTAATGCCGCGTAGGTATTTTGTGTAGGTTGGACTGCCTCTACGTGGGTAGGCTGTGGAGCCACATGACTGCTCAGATCGCTTCTGAGATCAGCGATTGATTCTGCCAGCTTGGCGGCCTCAGAGTTTAAGAGCCCCGGTTCGCCTTCGAGGGGCCGTGGGATCAGCTTTATATCCGCAGACAGGGCCATGGTATGCTGCTTACACTCTTTTAAAGCGTCATGGTGCTCCTTCATGCTTTCCATGAGGTCCCTAATTAGCTCTGTCTGCGGATTTGTGGGGTTGTCTACAGCCTGCTCCTCCTTTTCTGCCAGGTCTTGTCTTCCCACGAGTTGTACCGCAGCTCCTTTAGCCCCTGCCGCCTCCTTCACCAGCTGATAGAGCCTGTCGATGGCCGTTGTCACCCCTGACTTTATATCCGCCTTTAGGTTACGTGACTCCCCAAGTAGGGTCTTTGCTCTAACTAGGCAGGCTTTCGCTTCTGCCAGCTTGCTCGCGTATTTAGGTTTTATTGGTGGCGAGGTCTTTACTGCCTCTGCCGATGTCCTGCGGCTGGCGAGAGCAACAGGTGCAGCCTTCTTTGGGGGGTCACTTTTAGGTTTGGTCGTCTCCACCATCCCGGACTCCCATTCTCCGATGCTAAGCCTCACGTTAGGCGCTGTCGTCAGCTTTGTTTGAGAGGGGCCTTCCCTCTCCGTCTGTTCCGGCGTTATTTGGGGGCTCGATCTGGTGTTTGCTTTCTTCGGCGTACGAAACATATTGCTCAAGGCTAGTGGCCGGGGACTGTTGTTTGCTGGTAATAAACCAGAATATATTATCCGTTGATACAATAACTTGCAACGAGATATTGCTATTAAAAAATTTTTAGGCGCAAATTTGGCCCGTCCTAAGTTCTCAATCTAGTTGATTATTTGGTCTGAAACGTCTACTAATTTAAATTGTTTGTTATTATTAGGTGGTGTGTGTGCATCAAAAGTTAAAGATTTAAAGATTAAAGATTTTAAGTTAAAGTTTTAAGGGGGGTCCTACTATTTATTGGATCGTATATCCCTGCGATCAAAATTTTGCTATTTAAAATTTTTAGGCACTATGCTTGGCCTATCATATACACAGCCTAGTGGACCGCTTGGTCCAGAGCATCTACGGGGTTAAAATTTAAATTTGTATAAGTTGTAAAATATGATATTGACCTATTCTATCCTAACCTAGCCTATATAATGAGTCAGACAAGTGTACAGGGCTTGTCTGGCTGTTGCTGTATCCTTAATCAATTATTGAGATAGCAGGGTGGTCAGCCCCCAGATTATTATGTAATGTTGTCTAAAAGTTAGGGAGTAGTATTACCCCACAATAAAATAAGTTTCTTAACCAATTTACCATATAACACAGTACAGAGTATTTGATATTTTTAGTTCGCAAAATTAAATTTAATAACCTCAAACTAGTAAACAAAGCAATGGTCTATATTTATAAAATTTTACGTTAAGTCTCAAAGAGAGTGTTACAGCAACTATGAAGTGATTTCTTAATTAATTTAATACGTGACACAATAGAGATTATATGATATTTAGCTCACAAAATCGATAATTGGATAACCTCAAACTAACAAGCAAGGCAATGACCTATATTTTAAAATAATTACTTTAAACCTCAAAAGGGTGTTACAGCGGCTATAACAGATTTCCTAATTAATTTACTTATGACACGATAGAGAATATATGGTATTTGGGTCACAACAATACTAATTTAATACCTCAACCTAGTATACAAGGCAATGACCTATATTTCAAATTTATGATTTTACGTCTCAAAAATGGGTGTTACAGAAACTATAAAGTGATTCTTAATTAATTTGTCATGTGACACAATTGATAATATTTTGTATTTATCTCACAAAATTGATAATTGAATTAAGTAACCTCAAACTAGCAGGCAAGGCTATGACCTATATTTTATAATTATTACCTATTTTATCTCAATAATGGTGTTACAGCAACTATAAAATTATTTCTTAATTAATTTACCATATGGCACAATAAAGAATATTTGATATTTAACTCACCAAATTGATAATTGAATTGAATAACCTCAAACTATCAAGCAAGGCTATGACCTATTTTTATAATTATTGCCTACTTTAAGTCTCAATAAAGGTGTTACAGCAACTATAAGAGATTTCCTAATTAATTTACTATATGATACAATAGAGAATATCTGGTATTTGAGTCACAACAATAATAATTGAATAACCTCAAACCAACAAGCAAGGCTATGTCCTATATTTTTGTTTTGTTACATTAAACCTCAATAGAGGTATTTCAGCGGTATTTCCTCACAGGAGGTAAGTCAGAATAATAAAGTCATAATGTTTTTAAAACAATTGTCTTTTAAAATTTTAATAAATAACCAAGTTATGTTTCTCAATAAAGTTGTCAATAGTACATTGTTGCGCTCAATAAAGCTATAATAAATCTTCAATAAATAAGTCAATGAAATAGAATTAGTGTCAGAATACAATTAACTAAGGATTGCCAACGATTATATTTAAATATTATGCACTATGACATATTTATTAAAGTAATAATGTGAAAACCACGTTATATTCGAGCTTAAAATTTTGGAAGGTTTCACTAAAATTGAGTTATCTCAAATGTTACTTGACTTAAAATTCTAGGAAAAGCTGCGTCTTGACCGCCTGTAGATGGAGTATCTTGTGATGCCCTCGACCTGCTACCTTCCTCGATAGGAAGTGGGTCAAAAGCTGCTCCGAAGTGTTTGTTTACATAGGTCCAAACTGCAAAATGGGTTGTTTTCCAAGATTTCGGGTGATTTCCCAAAAAATTGATGTCGGGGGGTGTTACGGCTCCTTAAAGCCTCTCAAATCCGTTTTCAGAACCATCCGCACTCTTCTGGTTTCCGAGTTGGTGAAGTAAACAACTTTTTTGTTTTGTCTATATCTCAGCCGGTTTAAGTCCGATGGAAGGCAAACTCGGTGGGGGGTTGGAGACCACTAAGGCGCTTCTACTGGCACTATAAAAAAATTAGGTTCCCACCTTAGTTTCCGAGCGCAGGGCGAAAAACGGTTTTTTCGGGACTTGCGGCCCACGTTTCCTGTTGAAGACGGTTCCAGGAGTAACGTCCGGGCCCTGAACGTTATATCACTGGGTGCACTACACTGAAACACGTCTTTTAACGCTTTCACCGGGTTTCTAGCGCTATTTTTGCCGGTTTTACGAATTTTTAACAGCGGAACAGGCTAAAAACGTGCCGTTCTCCACGCGGTTTTTCGGTTAGGTTCGGGTTAGGTTAGGTTAGGTTAGGTTAGGTTAGGTTAGGTTAGGTTAGGTTAGGTTAGGTTAGGTTAGGTTAGGTTAGG
>DWMR01000105.1:0-16626 GCA_018245355.1 Dalla costala
TCTGCCCCGGCCGGAGATCGAACCCGGGACCCACGGCTCGTCAGTCAGGGTCACTAACCAACGCGCCACGGAGTCGTCAACTATGAATTAAACTATGAGTGAATTATGTTTAAAAATACGGAAACCTTCGATTATAAAACTAAACGAAACCTGCAAACCCAACCATTCCACATCTATTCTAAAGGAACTATGAACTTTTCAGAGATAAAAAGTCACTCTCCGGCTGATAAACTAATTCTATGCAAAAATCCGTTGCTTCTATGCTGTGTGAAAGTACCTACAACACAACAAAGCAACGTTTGTTGCACCACTTTCGCATTTATAATACTAATAAGAAAATATAATGTTGGTCTTAAATCCAGCAGCTTCGAACATAGCTATAATACTTCGCCGGTTTTATTCTCGAAATATTAGATATTATTAAGCTAATATCTCAAGCTAGTATAGGTATAAATCATGATTACCTAGAACTGCATAGAATGTTATGTTCGTTTAATCATGAGTTGTATTTTAGCACAATGTTTTAAAGGGTGGAGGCCGCCGGAAACGGAACCAGTTGATGCTTCGAGTTTATGCTACAATCCTTTTGTTCCGCGACGTCCAATTAAGCTGAACACTTGAAATTGATCAATTGACGGATTCAAAGACTTTTTTGTGGATCTATTGAGCAAATGAATTCCAAATAATGGATTTGGAGTGCTTCCGTCCTATGGATTCAATATGATATTGGAGTCTTCTTCCCTCTTGACCTCTTCTTACAACTACGGAGGACTGAAGTCTGTTTAAATCTGCTGCATCATTGTAGATTAATTTTAAGCAAAAGTGAAAACCTGAGGGGACACACACTGAAGCTGTCACGTTCCAAAACTGCAAACAATCCCATACACTTCTTGCCTAACCGTGTAGTGAAGGCTCGGAACAAGCTACCGCCAACACTTATCACTGCTCCTTTAGTTAACTGTTTTAAAAACAGACTAGACTGTTACTTAGGACAACTGTTGTGATATACACGCAACGCATCAACAAATAATAATCCTACTAATATTATAAATACAAAAGCTTGTGAGGATGGATAGATGTTGGTAACTCAATAACGCAAAACCTACTGAACAGATTCTTATGAAATTTGGTCGTGGTGGCTAATAGTTGAAAAGCTTTGTATGAAACAGAAAATACAAGAGCTCTGTTCAATAGTACTCACTGAATTCTGCAATAAACTGTATTCTATATAATAAATATATATACCTAAGTAATTCCACGACGCATCTATGATTTATTTTCATCGTAATCGTAATACAACTCATCACCGGCCCTCTGCTGAGCATGAGTATCCTCTCGGAATGAGTAGGGGTTAGGATAGTCCACCACGCTGGCTAAGTAAGGATTGGCAGAGTTTGAAAACATTATGCATCATGCTCTCACGCATGCAGGTTCCCTCAGGATGTTTTCCTTCAGCGTTAAAGACGATTATATTTAATTCCAACTGGGAATTGAACCCCGGAACCCCGGGTATTAGACCGAAGATTTAACCTCTCGGCTAACTCAATCATTCATTCATCATAGTCCTCAGGATTAGCAACGCATCTCTGATCCATTTCCTGACGACATGTTGATATTACTAACATAGTTAGTAGGAACATCTTACATCTTACAGAGATTGATTAGGTAAAGCTACATAAGTGTTAAGAGTACACTGAAGCAGCTCTAGTGCTTCAAGACTGCTTGAAAAAATCAATACCAACAAAGCGTCAACGCGATCATCACATTAAGTTACAGAAAGGTATATTAAATTATCGAGAACATCTTAACTTAATTCTCGTCTCTATTATGTCTGGGATTTGTATGCGTGAGGATTTAGTTGACACGATTAAATGCCGATGGCAAATTCCAAGTTCGAAAGGACAAAAAGTTTACATCGTTTAGCGAATATTACATAAGAATACTCATTGATGAAAATATAATATTTTTGGTTTGTAAGGAGTTGGTATTAAATTTTTTATCCATATTGTCATTGTATTATGTCATTTGTGATGAAATTTGATATGGAGATAGTTTGAAGCCTGGGGAACGACATAAGCTACTTTTATTTTAAAACGAATCCCCTAGACAGTTGAATAAGGGATGAAAGTTTGTATGAGAAAACGAGGATTACGCGGGAGGAGCCGCAGTCTAGTAATTTAATAACAGAAATGAAAGTTATGTCTGATGTGGTCTGATGTGACTACTGACTAGTAGAGGTGGGCGTTATAACATGTAACAATTAAAATTAACGGTTACTTTTTTAAACCCTTTAACACATTATAAAATACGACCATGACTGTTATAATATTTATTTATTTGTAACATTAATTTTATCATTATTAATTAATATTTATAACAAGGCGTGCGCCTATTCGGTGACGCTGTAAGGGCCAGTAGGGCCTACAGCAACTGTCTATTCGAAAAAAAGACTATTGTAAGCTGTTCACAGATGCATTGCTATCCCTGAGGAATGAGGTGGTCACCTGTTGTATAAGTGAGTATAACCCGGTCCCACATCTTACGAACCGGAACACAATTGTTGAAAACAAATAATCCACACTAGAAATGTGTGGCGGTGGTACCGCCCCGGACTTACTTCACTTAATTAGAATAGATTAGATAAGATATTAAGAATAGATAGATTATAGAATTAAGTGCAGAATTCAGTGTAACAATCTGGACTAGGCATGAGGGAAATTTCACCAAACCGACTCAGTTGAATTAATCAATTCAGGGTACAGGACTGGTCTGCCCCTCTAGACAAAAATCTTTTCCTCTAATGCTAACAACATCTTTAATATGTATGGGTAATGAAATGACATTAGCTGCGGAAAAGTGACCTGGGATCACGCCATGTGTCAATGTCATTACCATACATTTTTAAGATGTCGTTAGCGTTAGCATTAGAGGAAAAGATTTTTGTCTAGAGGGGCTGGACTGGGAAGGATAGCTCTATGTCCAGCAGTGGACCTTTGAAGGGTGATGGACTGATAGATTTTGTCTACTTGGTCTTATTTTTAACCGACTTTAAAAAAAGGAGGAGGTTGTCAATTTGATTTTATATTTTTTTTTTTATAACTTTTGTTACCTCAGTACTTTTGACTGGGTGAACCGATTTTGATGATTCTTTTTTTATTTGGAAGCTGGTGCTTCCCGTGTGGTCCCATATAAATTTTATTGTTGTTGGACCCATGACTTCGGATATACATCAGAAAATATATTTTATGGTTAGTTTTTTTTTGTTGGTAATATTCTAATACAAACAAACTTACCATCCGTAGAAACCGATGCCATTAGATTATTCTCTGGATGAGTGTCAATTGCAGTAACTCTAATTGTGTGAGCTCCAGCGGGAACCGTTTGCAGGACTGATGTGGTCTTCAGGTCCCAAACCTTCAATGCACCATCTTCATAGCCAACTACTAGTCTCATGCCATCTTGGAATAACTGTAATATGTAATTTATCCCTTAGTCAAGCTTATTTACATTAAATTGAATTTGATCAAGTCACAGACAGTCCGATTAAACCACTTTGGTTATTAATTAAGACTAGTGGTTGCCTACCTGTCGAAATTCGACCGTAATAATAAAAAATTTAAGAGACAATTTCTACTCTTTGCAACCGTTTGACGTTTGACATGGACAGATTAAAATCATCCACATCAATGAATTTTTTATTGTGTGTGTGAGTGTGACAAACGCATGGTAGTGTGTGTAATGTTTTATTTAAGAAATTAATGTACTTAAAATGCATTATTACATAAAAATATTAGCTTTCTGCACTTCTTCTCCATAAACAGACAAGAAAATTACTTAAGACAAGTGTTGTGATATACACGCATCAGCATTCAATGCTGCTAGTGTATCAGCAAATAATAATATTAAATGAAATAGTAATAATTGTAATAAACAATAAAAAAAATCACAGAAATATAAATTATACATTTACCTTACCACACTCAGACTTTATATTATGACCTTGTAAAACTTTTGTCTCTCCTGATGGTATTTTAAAAATAAAGACATCTCCAGTCACTGCTCCACATATCAAAACGCGAGCTCCGAAATGCCACAGACCCCAGCTGAGATCATCAGCCTCATATTCAAACACTAGAGGCCATGGCTCCTTCTGATTATCTTCAAAGTTACATTTCCATACTTTAATCATACCACCCATATCTACTGTAGCTAAATATGTTCCATCAAAGCTGAACCCCACAAATATGATTGAATCTTTATGTCCAGTACATTCCATGATCACCAGGCCTGATTCAACAGTCCAAACAAATGCTTTGTCATCCTCTCCACCAGTGACTGCAAAGTTACCGCTGGGATGGAGGTCACAACAGAAAACTGACCCTTTGTGTTCTCTGAATGCTAATATTGACAGGTCTTCCACATCTTCCTGATCCGAGTCCCGTTCCATCAACTCGTCTAATTGTACCTCTTCCACTTCCTCATAATACATATCCTCGTCATCTTCGGCGTCCATGTCTGTTATTTCGTCTCCATTCACGGAAGAAGGAGGCGTGTCCTCCCGACCCTCCTTCATATTGTTCAAACTGTAATGATAAGTGGTAATTTTTGAGTATGAATATGATTGAGAATAATATTACAGTTAAATTTATGGCTCCAATGATGATAGTCTAACCTGAATTCCAACCAGACTCGAGTACGTAATGTATTTTGTAACTCTACACTTTCAGTATAGTTATAATATCTGTAGCAGTAGCAGAAGCAGTATGATATTAATTATTATATCATTACATTAGTATTATAAAGCTCTACCTTCTATTTTTCATTTCACAAAACTGGAATTTAGATGGTTATGTTTACATTTCGCTCACTTCACTTCACTTTGAAGTTTGAGTTTGAGCACTTTCACTCATGCTTCTCTACTCTGTCACTGTCAGTCTGGCTGGCGAACATTGACATTGAAAGATATTAATTTTTAAGAAGCGAAAACGAACAGGTCTATTCCGCCAAGCGAACAGGGGTCCTCCAATGATTAAAGAATAAAATCAATAAGAATAATACATCCATGGGGTCCTCCAACGAATCCGCACTGTTGACAGGCGAAAAACGTGGGGTCTACGGGTCTCTAGGTATCCCTCACTACCCGGGCAGATTCTCGAGGAGATCAAAGTCTCCCGGTGAATAGTATTTGTGCCCCCCCTGCTGTTAAACAAGGGGGGTGTGGACATAATTATGCGAGTTGAAACGGACCCTGCTTAGTGGCGCAGCCCATTTCCCCCCAGGTGGTCGGGGGTCTCAACCGACTCTACGAGCTCCCGCGGAAGCGGTCTGCCTTCCGGCGGTCGAGCGTGGAGAGGCGCAAAGCCCCTTAGGTGTACATGTGGGCCGTTGTCGGCGCGTTAGTACATATTCCGCGCCAACCGCCAACTAGCCCACAAAGTCACCAATAGACTGTTCCCTGAGGTTGCGCGCCACCACGTCGTTCCCGACGTAGCGACCACCTCCGACGATAGCCCGCAGAGCAGGGTTCTGCTGCACCTGAATGCGCGTACGCTGTGACTTAGCTACCAACGCGTACCATGCCAGCGCCGCGTAGTTAAGACGTGAACGAACGCAGGTAAATCCTTAGTTTCGTTCGGTTAAATAGCGCGATACGGGTTTGCGTCATTTTCCTATACACTTTTTTAGCGAATGAAACCTCAGAAACGCGTACAGAAACAGAGTAGGTAAGCCTTAAAATACAAATACATGGTATCTTTGTTATTGAATTCCGATGATGTATAATGAAATGACATTAATGACTATAATGTCTCCATTGATCTCTTATGTCATGGTTACCCTTCACTCTACAGCGGGACACAATCCTTCAGTGTAGCTATAATATGAATAATATCTCTATCAGCTCGTTTTTATGGGAGAGTACTCATTCCAGTTATATTCAATACGAACTTTATAATTCCATGGTAACTTTAACTTCATAACAAAGGTATTATCGGTGCTTTGTAATGAAGCCTATCCAAAAAAAAAAAAAAAAGATTTTATCGAAATCACTACGGAAATCCATGACGGAAACTGATAAAGTATGTCAAAAATGTCAAACAACGTTATTTCAGTATGGTTAAGTTACTCTATGAACGTTACTTACATTACACACACAGTCAGTATAGTACATAATGTCAAGTATTGTGTGTATGAATATTTTTAGATAGGTATTTGCAGATTTATTGATGTGTACTAGGCTTAGATCGATAGTGCAATTGTAGATGCGCAGTACGATATGACGATGTTAGGCAGACGGTTCCGCGATGGGCTTCACAGATATAGTACATATAAGTACATGCGGATGGGAAGAAGATCGTTATCCAGTTTAGACGCATTGGATCATGAAGAGACATTGGATGGGTGCATTACGAGCCTGCCGCCTAAAGCTAAGGTTGTAATATGTGGTGGCGGCGTTATGGGCGCCGCGGTGGCCTATCATCTGGCACGAAGAGGATGGGGCAACCAAACTGTATTAATAGAAAAAGAGAAGTAAGTCGCTCCACCTGATTTTCAATATCTGCTGACTCACACGCATGAACCTGTTACATAATTACTGTCTAAACACAATTGCCATAATGCATATTTGTTTATATTATATTAGAAACAAGTTTGGTACATTTATGTATTTATTTCTTATTTTCTTATCTTACCTGGTATAAACCTGCATACTGGAAGCAAGATTTTGTTCAATGATTTCAATGTAGTTACTGTATTAATGCTCATTATAATGAGTATAATTGATACATTTACAGGTTTCTTAAAAATAATTGGTACAATCCTTGTTCTCCTATTTAAAAATTTAAAAAAAACCAAAGAAATGATTGATGATTATAAATACGTCATGTTAGTTATTTGCAATGATAGAGTTGAAAGACAAACTTCATTATTGAAAATTAGTTTCCCAGAATTCTCATTGCATTGCCCATGTCCATGATGCACATCATTAATAGGACACTGATAAAAAACAGTTAAAAAGGAATTATAATATTATTATTAAAATGCTTAAGGTGTTTTACCATCATGCTACAGGTACGCATTTGCGTAGGTAGGTAAAAATGTTATTCTGCACATCCAATGTCCAGGAGCTAAAATTTGTGGCAGAATTCATGTATTATTTTGTGATTACATCCATAGATATTCTTCATGCAATATATATGTTTCTAGCCAAGTTCGTAGTTTCGTAATAGTAAGTGGTTATTCTCTTAAATTTAAAATGGTTAGTATTCCAACTCGCTTAGATGTGTCAGTAGTGTTCTTCTAATAATGATTAGAATCTTATGTTAGACTCGACAATATCAAATCATAATAATATGCTACTCATACATGTACAAAGTAAGAATGAATGTAAGGAGTGTTATGTTTTATGAGTGTCTATTTCTGTGTTACACTGTGTAGCCTGAATGGCTTGAAGAATTTGAATAAATGAGGGGACATTAGATTTGTCTTGATGCATATTAATAGTGTCATAGGTTATAAGTTTTGGGAGAAATCAATATAACCACCTTAAGTGGTATTTTTTATATTTTTGGTAAGAATAATGGCTGATTAGTAATTTTAACTGTAACATAAATATTATGCTATTGTTTTCCTGCAACTTTGCTTCTATGGTTTTTGTTTACTTGCCCGTGGTGCCTTGAACTGAGCCACTATATCATAAATGAAAGTAAAAAGTTTGAAATAGACAAATATGTCAATCAGTACAAAACTATGTTATTAGTTCCCTCTTGTCTTGTCTCTACCTGGAATAACTTTTAAAATATTCACATTTAGAGCTGTTCATTTCAGTTATTCTTGGTACAGTTTATGTTTTTGTTTCTTTTTTAATAATTGAAATGTCATCCAAGCAGTAAGCAGGAAATCAGCGTGGCAACCACACCTCTTTCCAACAGATACACAAATTGCATTATAAAACAATTGCTTCACTGTAAAATCGGGTGTAGTGGCCCTAGGCAAAGTCTATTCCTATTTATTTTGTAAATTTAAATCTTAAGATTAGGGGGTAAATAATGTAACTTTGATGAGGAAATCCTGTCTTCTCTGAGGGGTAATTCAAAAGTCTATAGTGTCAACTCAAAATATTATATTTAAAAAGTTGTGTGTGATATCACTACTCAGTACATAGGGAAAGTACTAGGGGGAGGGGGGAGGCGCCTTGCGCGCGCATTTGGGTCGAGACGGCGCGGCGGCGCGCGCCTTGACCGCTCGAGGGAAATTAGGGTCGCGTATTGATCTACCCCGCCATTTTAGGGACTCTTCGCTTGTCAACACACTCCCTTCGGTTCGAGATTCTTCAACATGATATTAATTGCACTAAATTATCCGATCTAACACAGTAAAATATTGTAGCCGGTAGGTGATATCATCTTTCAGAGTACGCCGTATTCTTGCTTATGACACCAGCTAAAGATCCAGCGTTCGATTCCCGGCCCGGGCAAACATTTATTTTGTCCTGGTCTTTGTTTCTGATTACCTTGATCTCATATCTATGCATCTCTATTTTATCTAGGATCTACCAAGATAATGTTTTTTGAAGTTTTTGTAATATCGGGACAACCTAATGTTTGATGTTCTGTCTCACTATTAAATTGTTATCTTTGGTTTATTATATTATTGACGATTTAAACAGTTATGCCTTCAAAATAACAAAAGAAATGCGAAAGACGAGATGATACTCGAGAAGACGCAGCTATGCGTGGAAGACCTCGTATACCGTCGTCGTATATACAGTCGTCATACCCATTACTACCGTGAAGCAATTGTTTTTCGGTCGGAAAAGTGTGATTGCCGGTTACACTGACTGAAGAGGCGACTATCTCAGTCCCCTTGTCCGTTTGCTGGTCAGAATTTGATCATATAAAACATTGTTTGAATGAAGATGTTAAAATTCGTAATTCAGAGTGAGTGCGGGGAGCCGATGGCATTCGTCGGGACTCGTGGGCGCATTCAAGCCGTCGCTGGCGCAGGTGCGGCTCGCACAGTCGTCTGTTCGCCTACTGCAGGAGCTGGAGGCACGCGGGAGGCCCACCGGCTGGAAGCAGTGCGGGTCACTTCTCCTGGCTAGGACGAGGGACAGAATGACAGTGTACAGAAGGATGAAGAGCCAGTCAGTGTATGTCAAATATACGTATTTCCTTTTCGTATTTATAAGCAGGTACTAAGAACCCGATTCAGTAGAATAGCTCTAACTGTTTTTATTTTTCTTGCAATGAGTTCATGAAAAGTTAAAAAAAAATATATTTTTAATGAATATGATCGTAGTTAGTACGTATTCTAAAGTCCGAGTTACTTTCAGACAGTTCCTGGGGCATCCCCTGTGAACTGGTAAGCTCGCAACGCTGCCAAGAGATTTGGCCTATGCTGGACGTGGAAGACATTCTCGGGGGCCTGTGGATACCCGGTGACGGAGTGGCCGACCCTCATCTGCTTTGCATGTCTCTCATGAAGGAGGCTGTTGCAAATGGTAAGTAGTTTCTATTATTGACATTTACATTAACGAATACCAAGCGATTCGAGTCCAGCGTATTACATTGCTTTCACGTGCTATAGATCGCAGCATGATATGCTGAGCTGAGGGCTTTTTTATACATAGAAAGATTAGCTTACGAAATTATCGATCGACTACTGGTTTTACCTTGTTTGACTCTAATCAACAGAATGTTTGGGTTCAACCCCCAAAGCACGCAACCTCCAACATGCCTTTGCCAAGGCATTTTTAGAAGGACTGAGAATTCTATCTGATGTTCTCAATTATATCTGAAGTCAGCTATCCCGCAGTTGGTGTACTTCGTCGTGAATTTAAGATAAATTATATGTTATATCACATAAAACAGGAGTGGGTGTTATGGAACAGTGCCCAATAACCGCAGTCCACTCGAAAGACGACCATGTTTGCGGTGTGGACACACCGTTCGGCTCCATCGAATGCGAATATTTTGTCAACTGCGCAGGCTTCTGGGCTAGGCAGGTAGGTACTAATATATAAATAATCTTTATATATAAATAAAATCTAGCCTACGTATACACATTCCTTACCTTCTATACATACCATATAAACCGTTCGTAGCGTTCCAGAGTGACCATGGTCAACGCTGGCTATCGCATAAAAAACCGCTCTGAACATCAAGCAAGCAAAAGGTCAAGATAGCTCAAGTGCAAAAGCGAAATCACCTGACCTGTTCTGTTCTGACCTCACTACTATTATTACTAATTCTTACTGAGAGCGAAACGAAATATAAACATGCAGTTTAGGTAGCTTAGGCTCATTAGATGTGTGACAATATTTGTGCTGTGCACAAGCTCCTCATCGGCGCTTATGTTGTCACATGGTCGTAAGACTCGTAAATCCATAGTTAAATAGGTGATAATTATTTTTGCTCTTGACATTCAATGATTTCGTTTTATTTTTACTTTTTATTTTTATTTTTTTAAACAAATTAATTTATATAAATTGACTGATTGATTGAAAATTGATTGATTTATGCAACTTATATTTGCACGCCAGAAATGGCAAAATGCACTTGTCCATTCTGAAATTGAGTACTCTGTCATCTGTACCTGTAAACGTGTATTGCAAATGAATAAATGATTACTGATTACTGAAACTCCGCCCCTATCCGAAATGATTCGAAACTTTTATATCGGATTCCGTTACGATTTCGGATAGATTTATATTTCGGATGTCCGATAGTTTCGGTTACGGTTACGAAGCTCGATAACATCCCTGATGTTAACGGTCTTATTCTTGTAGACCTCGGGGTTGGTATATCATTATGACCACTACATCATTATGTACTGTACTTACTCATTTGTTACTGTGAACTTGTAAAAATTATGTAAAATTGGTGTTTATTGTATATATTCGTTTAAGTATATAAGAAATACTTATGCTGCAATTTCTACAATTAATCAACTACGCAGCCATCTGCAGAACTGTAAAAGGCACTTCGCAGACGATATACTTATTAGGTTTTCATACATCTTTCCCCTATTATTCGCAGCGATAAACAAGAAAGATAAACGAATTGGCGGAAGCTCACACTTTTGTCTGTCGTCTTTGGAGAGCTTAAATACATTCCATACTTACCCGATACATGTATTGAATCACGGACATTTTGTACATATTTATTGATTAAAATACTATTTTGTGTCTGTTTTAATTTTTATTGATTACCTTACAAAGACATAAATGTTTCTAAAAATACAAAGTTCATGGAAATTCGAGACAGTCAGTATATCGAGCGAACTAGGTTTGGCTACGTGCTCTCTAGACTAGTAGTTGAAGTGGCGAACAAAACCTAATAAAAAGTAATAAAAAGAGCGGAAGCCGCCTCATTAAGTAATAACTGAAGCACAAAGGTCCAGCTCGCTAATACAAACAAACCGGCACGCACACATTCACAGTGGTCCAGCCGCCCGCCATTACGCATTGAAGTGATCGAAGCGCGCCCGCACACAGTTACGCCGCCGTCATTGCGGTGATTAAATAATTTCTTAGCGAGACTCCGTTCGGTCTCTTTATTACCATGATTTAACCACTATAATATGACCAAACACTTCTATGTTTATTTTTATTTTTATTCTCAATTTCCCAACTATCATAATATGTTGCTATAACCAGTTCTTAAACACACGGCTACTAGAGATCCCCGGGTGATTGGTCGTTTCGCCTCAAACCCTCTAATTTCGCGACAGCCTAAGCCGAAGTCCTTACCTCACAGGGCCTTTAGACAAAAACATTTTCTGTTCACACTAACGCTATCGACATCTTCAAAATGTATGGGTAAGGACTAAGGACATTAGCTGCGGAAAAGTGACATGCTGTCACGCCATGTGTCAATGTCATTACCATACATTTCGAAGATGTCGTTAGAGTTAGCGTGAACAGAAAAGATCTTTGTCTAGAAGGGCAGGACCCTTACATTTGTCGCAATGGTAGTTATGGGAGAGAGGTAGCATGCAGCTGTTGCCACACCTACCTTATTAGTCTTCACCTGGCGACGCTATTTTAGTTAGTTTGGTGACGCTATAAAGGCTGGTAGGGACATAGCGACTGTCCCGAAAATTTTCTTTTTTGAATTCTCGTTAGTCAAGTTAAATTACAGCGTCTAGTGGCTTCAGTTATCAAAAACGAGAGATCTATACAAATCGGCATATTTTCTTATATATAAGTCAAAAAAGTACCTAAATTATGGGTTGATGCTAAATCGTTTATACCTACTGAAGTTTGAAATAACGGAAAGTTATGGAAATATGAGGTTCTGTTCGCCACCTCCTCAGTTGTAAACACATCAAAATCACAGTAGGTATGTACATAAAAGTGTGATTACAGAATAATTTCAATTATAGGTAATATTAACAAGGCATATTTTAATTTAATGAATTGTTATAGTGTCTGAGATAAGAGTATAATTATCCACTCTAGCGAAACAATTATAAGTAGGTAACTATATTGTTTATGTTAAGATTTCGCTCAATAATTATTTAATAACATAAGTGTGTAGCATTGTTTGCGATTCTCGGTTACATTATTATTAGGAATAGTTTAAAATAATTTTACATCATGACTTGCAAATCAGCGCAATCTTCAATAATATTTTAAAGATCATTCATTTAATATACCTAACGACGGCAAATTTTAGGAATCTTTGTAGATACTTAAATTATGCACCGTTTGCTATTATTATTTAAAAAAAATGTTACGCAGATTGGTTTTGTGCTTGCAACAAAAAATATTCTAGATTATAAATAGTGTTCTATTTAACAAAGCCTTAAATTAACATTATGGCTACTCTATCACATAGGTGAGACAATATCTACAATCAAGCATAAGTACGTAATGTGAAGCTACACGTAGGATGAATGCCAATACATAGGAATTTACTTATAGGTAATTCGTAATAACGAGTTGTAATTTCAATAAAAACCATTTTCATATTTTTCATAGGTCCACCACGTCCACAGATGTCCACAAAACACATGGGTTGACGTCATGACGTCAGGTAGACGCACAGACTAGGTAGAATGCCGGTCCCTCCAAGCTCAGACCAATGATAAAAGAAAGTCACCTCGGACTAAACTTTACTTGTCAATGTCAACCAGCACTGTCTAACAGTCAATTCTCGTTCAATAGTGATCCAACATAATCTGAGCCGATAACCAAATTACTTCCATTTTCTTTTTAATTGATCGTCAGGTGCACGATAGCGACGCCGTCAGCTATTAGTTACCGGGTCACATAAGTTTGTGGACCTATACGGCTCGACGTGTACTAAATGAATGGCACCCCTTACCATCATGAGATGAGATTTAAAAAATAATTTAGGTTTAGCTTTCTTAAAGTATATTTCACGCCGCGCGTGCTGCGTGATCATAAATAAATGTGCTACAAAATAGTCACCCTTGCGCTGTTGGGTTAAGGTTCATTGTAAGTATAAAGCTGGCCTCCACTACAACTATAAATAAAAGAGCTATCATGAAACACTTTCATTTGACGAAACGGTCACTTGATCAATACAGGTTGAGTTTTGTTTGAATTCTAATAGGTTTCGTTTCAAGATAGATTTTTGATCACGAGTCTGATGAAAGCCAGCTTTATGCTTGACCCAGACGGTGCAAGTTGGAACGGTTAGCGCATAAGGTGGTTACTACCTTCCTTTAACCTGCTGTTAATTTTCAACTTAGCAGGAAAAATTACTGCCAGTGCCAACTTGTTCCAACCACCCGCTCCGTTTTGCCTGTGCAGTTAGAATTGGACGCTCTTAACAATAGATGGAACAGTGGCCACTTGCTACAAGTAAACTCGCGCAAACCGTTGTGAACCGGTTTGCCCAGGCACGAAATGCACGGATAAGCAAAACGGACCGTATGGCGAAGCATAAAGCCGCGGTGACACAGTCAAAGTCCACTTGGACAAAGCAGCTTTGATCAAATTTGTCTTTGACACCGGTTTGCACTTATCTTAGTTGACTGGGATCAGTTACTTCATTCTTCTAGCGTTCAACATCGGAAAATGTCAGATAAATCCCATGACGCCATCTTGTTTCGCTATCCAATCCAAGTACTTAGTTATAAAAAGTTGAACGCGGTCCGAGTCGACTTTGTTTAGGCACCGTAAGTCCAAGTGCGCTTTGATCAGTTGCCGTCCAAATTCCCAAAGTAGTCGGCAAATCTGCGACTTTAGCCGTGTCACCGCGTCCTAAAACCAACCCTGGAAGCCGCTCGACTTAATTGGATTCTGAGCCACTGGACGTCTTATCCGGTGACCTGGGCGGCGTCGGCATGGGCGATCGGGTGGGCATAGACATGTGCATCTGGATGTGGTCTCTGGCCTTGCGCGGGATCTTTTGGATGGAGTTGGCGCGCGGTTTGCGGCGGGAGAAGTGACGCTCCACCCACTTGAGCATTGCGAGGACCGAGTCTGTGGACGATAGACGCCGCTCGGCTGACGTCTTCGTGATAGTTGACGACGCGATGCGGAATGTCGCGGCCATACCTTTCAGCGCCTGGAAGGAGATTGGAAATCTCGATATACAGAGTGATTCTTTTAACTGGGACAGTTAGGGTAATGTTATGTAAATATTCATCATTAGTGTATTATAATAATGAGAGATCCGAATTCAAATCCCAGTGGCACGAACCAATGACTGTTCTAAGTTATGCGCGTTTTGAGCAATTAAATGTCACCTGCTGTAACGGTGCAGGAAAACAATGTGAGGAAACCTGCATGCCTGAGAGTTCTCCATGATGTTCTCGAAGGCGTGTGAATCCGCAATTGCCCAGCGTGGTGGACTATGGCCTGCCTTAGCCCTCCCATTCTGAGTGGAGACCCGTGCCCAAGAGTGGGACAGTGGGTTGTGATGATGAATAATGCTGATTAAAAGATTAAACGATGGTTAAAAGTAGGGACTTACAATCATGGCGTCTTCATCAGTGACGTCATCACCAGCGTAAATGACTCTGATTCTTTCGCTCCAATCGAGGCCGAACGCCGTCCTCAGGATGTAAATGGAAGCGCGACCTGCCAACACGGTTAATTTAAGATACCTGCTACATAATTTTTATTATTTAAATGGTAGGAAATCTCTTAAAAAGTGGATTCCAAGTAGCTCTTAGACGGACAGCAAATGTACTGCAGCCGTCGACAGTTGATGCTGATCGGGAGCTGCTGACATGACATACTCTTAGGCTTAGGGTAAATAAAGATGTACCGAAGATGGTTCGCGATCGCAGTCGCTATCTTGATACCTGGATACATTGCGATTTCTACTGGTATGGTACGGTACATCGAGAGCTACCTCGAAGTGAGGCTTCTTCGATAATGTTCAGTCAGTGTGCAGTGCTCACCGTTTAGAAAAATCCATACTGAAATTTAAACTTTACTAAGAAGAAAAACTTCCTATTAAGTCACACGTTTAACTCACAGCGATATCACAGTGCTATCACAATAGAGCTAAGGCGCCGTAATTCCAAAATGGCGCTGATGATGATGTCATTCTTGACGTCATACCTTCTGTCATTTGCGCGCTTTCGCCAAATCGGGACGCACTTGAGCGCAATAATATCACTTTTAGCGCAATTCGGACCGCAGGGATAGTTTCTGAGATCACATCGATAACCAGTCACATAACTTCCTTTTTTGATTTAATCTTGGCTAAAAGGCTAATCTCCTAAGTTTCACATACCCTTGTTCCACTCGACGGGCGGCCGCGCCTCGAGTGCGCAGTGCGCGGGCGCAGGCTCGAAGCCAGCCGCCTTGATGAGCTTGCGCGCCTGCTCTGCCAAAGCTGCGCGCTTCGGTACCGGCGTCTCGCGGAAGTGGAACGTCAACAGAGCACCCTTGTTCTCCACCCACGCGCCGTCCTTGCACACCTGGGGATAAGATACAAGTGGTTTTTATAGGAACTCTAGTTATGTCTCTCGACAAGTTAGACTGACGACCTGAAGACGGGAAACCGCTGGATTCAGAGGGCATAGGAGTAGTTGATGGATGGAATTGACTATATTGCTGTTTTACACGGCAAGCCAATGCTGAAGAAGTGTCATCTTACGCCATTAAGCTGAGCCTAGACCATAAAACAGGCTCGGCAAGATATTTTTTAGTGCGTTGTTAAATTTCCTACTACCTATAGATACATTTTTGCAAATGTCCAGCTGACCTGCTCTTGTAGCGCCTTGAGCAGGTCGACAACCTTGTCCTGCAGCTCCATGGGCATGGGGTGAACGAACATGCTGCCGTCGGGGTGCAGGATCTCCAGCCCGTGGTTGCCCGCGTACGTTATCCCCTCTATGCCAACCTGGAAACGAGAAAGTAAGGTAAGTAAAGGTGTCTCGTTGGCTGTGAATCTGACCTGACCTGAGGTTCCGGGTTTAATTGTGGTCTGAGGTTTTTATAAACCATTGACATACGACGATAACAGGAAGCTTATCGCCAATTTGCGGCAAAGTTCTGTGCACATACAAACAATCTTGGTACACACGCGTGCTAAGTATGTAGCTATTATGCTTTGTACCTATCTTACAGTTTATGAAAATGAAAAAATTGTAAAGTTAATAGACGTTTTTTCTCGGTCGGAAGCTGTTTATTTGTTT
>DWMR01000106.1:0-16617 GCA_018245355.1 Dalla costala
ATAATATTAATAAACGTATACACTCACACCCCGGCACTAGGATTCCCTGTGATGTGGGTGGCAGACACACCTGTGTGTGTGTGAGTATTGTATTGTGTTCTGTAACACAATACAATATTCTATTCTATATAGTATTCTTACACGTGAAAACTTTTAATTGGCCTTTTATTTTTATAATGATCTATATTGTACTTATGTTAGCTGTAAGTTTTCCAAAAATAATATAAATAAAATAAATAAAAATACACCCAAGACTCGAGCTAAATAAATATTTATCTACAAACAAATGTCTGCCTCGGCCGGGGATCGAACCCGGGACCCACTGCTCGTCAGTCAGGGTCACTGACCAACGCGTTACGGAGTGGTCGGAGTTGTACTGTATTGTCAGAATATGCAAAGTTTTGTGTACTTACACAGCATATGAAGCAATCTGTGATGCAGAACCCATAGAATTCCTAAGCATCATCCCATGAGCTCCCCTCCAGAGACCACCCAAGCCATTCTTCTGATAAATCTTTGTGAGGGCATATGTCATTCCAGTATGGGCATGTTGCGTGCCAACTGCAATCTGTCTTGAGGAGTATGACATTAGTTGAGTCTTTACCAACTGTAAGGGACTTCCGAAGAATGCCCCTGCCATACCAGCGAGCGACCCAAAAAGTAAACTGTTTAGGAACTTTGTATTATTCTTTTCATCTCTCAACAATCCATAGTTGTCTGCGTTCTGGTATATGCCTAACCTGGAATATGAGTGGAATTTGCGATATAACAATATATTGGTTATACCTAGTTTATATTAGAATTAGGTATATTAGTGCAAATAACAAACATGAATTTTATATACATTTTAAGCAGCAGTGTACAAAACTAAACATGACTGGTTATATATAATATTAATCCAAAGCTTTAATATAGTGAATACTAATGCGGGCATCAAAGAACTTGCAGTGCACATTAAATTTAATTTATGTTAGCTTTTAAATATGTGATATTGAGTGACGATAGTTTAAATTTAATTATTTATTTATCTATCAATCCTATCTATCTATCTACTCTATGTACCACATCATGTGGTTGCCTGCCCTAGTTTTCCATACCTATTTATTTGTTAAGTCTATACGTGAAAACTTTTAATTGACTCTCTTGTATTATTATAACTTAATTTCTTATACTCTGTACCACCTGTAGACTTCCCAGCAAATAAAAAATTTAAAAGTATTGATAAAAAATTTGCATACATTCAGCATCAAGTCTTTAGAATCAAGCATCTTAGCACAGGAGCAATAAACATTTGAGGCCTTAAAAATATAACATAGTCATGCAAAACAAAACCTACCTTACCCCGTTAACCACTAGCTGGAACCAGAGCGCTGGGACCAGGCCTTTCTGAAGGGCGGACACTCCATCGTGCTTCACAATAGTGAACATAGCATGGGGAATATTCTTGTAGTACACAGCATGCTGACCTCGGGCTCTGAGCTCTCCTTGCAGCTGCATCCGGGTCTTCACAACATCAAAAGGATTGCTGAAGAATCCCGCCCCCACTCCAGCTAGTCCGCCCACAAGGAAATCCATTGTGCTATGAAGTACATTTATATCTTGTTTGTATTTGGATAAATACATATTCTAACCACTACAATTTTTTAAACACAAGTAAAGATGTAAATTGTGATATATACAAATGTATTACATAAATGTCAGTAAAGTAATGATTATTTAATAACAGTCATCAATCGATTAGATTGGATGGCTCACTCACATAAAATAATTTATTATTTGTTGTTTTTATAAATTTGTTAATTATGTTACGATTTGAGAAAATTAATACAGCTTTATCACATTAATTTAATAAAAAACGCCAGGTAAAATGTTATTTTCTTAAGTTAATAAATTATTTAAAAAAACGTTCCAAATAGCGATAAATAGACAGAGTCGGGCGTAATTTAACCTTTTTTAACTATTCGCGATCTTGACTCATTATATGGCGTAATAGGCCTATGTTTTAAATCACTCTCTTCACGATTTATTAATAGCATCGCACTAAACATACAGAATGACGTTAATAAACACGGAAGAATATTATCTATCTTATAACGACATGTTGAATGATAAACAAGTCGTTATCTTTTTGGCAGTAATATAAATAAAAAGTAGCACATACCTGCCTAAGTGTTCAGACTACAAGCCTTAGTATGGTCCTCCAGATTTCGATGTATATCGTCCGCATAGTGTGCCGCGTGCAACTCTTATATATTGTGGAAAATTGTCATAAAATATTGATTTGTTTCGTAACAAATTTCCCATATTTTCCGTCACGGAAAAGTCAAACTGACAGCAATCAGCTGATTACCGATTGACATTGACAAACGTTCGTTCGGAAACCAGCATTTAGTTTGGTAGGTACTACAGTCAAAGCCAAGTCACCAGCGACCGGATGCGTTTTTAATTTTTAATCAAGCACCGCGGGAAGCCACAATATTTGACTGATGAAACATTAAAAAAACTAAAGTAGGTATTTGACAATTGTAACTTCAAAATTAAAATTATGTGTGCAAATATTTTAAAATTATTTTAGTGTTTCTTTTAACAATCTCAAGCAATAAGAGCAGAAAAAAATGAAAAATGGCTGTCTCAAACGCTATGTTTATTTTTGAAGTAGTCGTAGAGAGCGTTAAAAGTATGGTCGAGAGCCGGCAGCTAATCATACGGAGCGAGTTTGCGGACATATTCTCACTCGAATTGAAAGATCCGAAGCAAATGCATATTGTAATGCCTGAGCCCCCACTTCTTCCGCCAGAACCTCCTGGGAAAAAAGGGAAAAAAAAGAAGCCGCCAAAGCCTAAAAAGGGTAAAAAGGGACAAGTAGTGGCGCCTCCGCCAGAACCCGTGATACAGTCAGGACAGTCAGTTTTATTTACAAGTAGTGCAGAATTTCTGATTCAAACTATGAAGAAATTCCCAATGGAAATGTCACTATGGAGCAAAGAAGATAATCTTTCTTGTATAGGTTCGAATTCCATACCTTGGGACCAAATATTTCTACAATATTTACAGAAAATTTGTAATTGTCAAGAACCGCCGCCCGTTACATTAAAAGAAGAATACAACATATTTGAAGAGGGCACTGCTAAAATAATGGCACAGTTGGGTATTCAAGTAAAGTTAACCTACTTGACGGATAAAGTAACTACAGCCTTTCGAACTCTTTCCGAAGATCCAACAATAAAAAAAGTTTTATACACTGGAATAAACTCTAAAACGACTTCTTACATGTGCACTTTAAAAACTACAGACGAAGACTTTGTGGAAAATTCTAATAAAATAGAAAATAACTTCATAAAAGACAAACTGAAACCTAATAAAATTGCTTACGCCGAATACAAAAATGCTCCAAGCGCTAATCTCACGTTTTTCAATGAGGGTGACTATTGTTGTATGGGTAACGCCGACAAACCTCCCGAATCAATATATAAGGCCCCTGAGACTTGCCCTGATGTTGATTTTATTGTTGACTATGTAAGAAAAATTATAGTTTCGTGTAACGATAATATGAGGATGTTAACACCACAGCCAACAATAAGGCCAAGAATCAAAGCGACAGACATAGATAAATTATGCTTTTGTAAAGAAACAAGCTGGCCAGACGGAAAACTGGCACAGAGATTCAAAAACCAGGCTCAATCCGAACCCTGTCCTATGTGCATGAATGCTGGCAAGAAGCCTGAAGGATCTCGCGCTGCCACATTTGATATAGCTAATATAAGAGGTCCCTGCGGAAGACCTGATTGTAGGGTAGCAAGAGACCTTAGAGCGTATATCGAAAACCTTGTTGAAGAAGATAATAAAGAAATTGACATTAACGAAATAATCGGACCATGTGGAAGTAAAGAATGTACGCTTGCAGAAAAAATTCAAGAGTTCTTGCGACATGAAGGGATGTTTAGTCAGGGTAGTACATTAGAAGGCTTATCGACACAATGTGCTTGCGTAAAACAAATGCAAGAGGCACTTAAAAAAAAAGAATCTTGCGATTCTTCATGCCCCCAAGAATGTGATGACAGTGATACTGAAACAAGCATCTGCGAGGGTAAAGGCTGCCCATTTCTAAAAAAGGGAGGACAGGTATACAACGTGTATTATTTTACAGTGGAGCGTGACTCTGAGAAACCAACATCAGGATCTAGTTCACCAGCTGATACAGATAAATCTTCCAAATTTAAATATTGTTCCACGGAGTGCCCTAGCATGAAGACTTCAGAAAAGACATCTTGTTCCAAAAGCGTGTGTTCTACTTTAACCAATAAGAATGAAACTGGAGAAGGGTCCGATATTTCCAAATGCCAGGACCCAGTTTGTCCAAGTAAAACCATTTTTCCAGCTAGTCCAGCAGACAGTGATATAATCATGAACTTTGATGAAATTCATAATCCTTGTTGTGTTAAATCTTGTGAAGTGGCAGACCAAGTAAAAGATTTCATTGTTGACGGAGTTATAAGCAACAAAAATAAGAAAGTTGAACAGGAAGACCCTTGTTACTGCGATTGCGTTTGCACTTTCAAATTTTCGCAAAAAACGACCTATTGTGCGGTGTGTGGTGGCTATGAATGTTTGGGAGACGATGTAAGGCAGATGCCGGAATATGCTAAGCCACATCCTTGTCCTGTTTACCATAAATTATATGATAAAAAGTACATAAAAGTACAAAGCCCATGGCCTGAAGAATCTGAGCCTAAAAAACCACCAGACACGATAAGTATGAAAAGTTCGAGAACAACTGGCTCAAAGTTAGCCAATGACAAAAGACTAACCACTAATCGGTCTACGAAAAGCCTGTCTGAAAGAAAGGATAAAAGTGCTGAAAAGGTAAAAAAGGCCAAGCAGGAAAAGAAGAAGGTTGGGAAATTTACTGCTAACGTCGAAGAACAGCGTGTGTATTTTTTCTTTTTTTAACGGTAGAGCTGCATGTATTTTTGGCCAGATGATTTGATATTAGATAATAATATAACTTGGAATTAGAAGACATTAGAAAATGCTTACCACGCTATTTTCCCACCTAATAACTTATTTTTTTTAATTTGCTCTTTTCTAAGTCTAAGTAGGTAGTAGGTATTTGAATACTTTTTATGATTATTTATGACTATTTTGATGATTTATTTATTTATGATGTTTTAGCTCCAGCAGTTGTAGAAAAGCGTCCAGAAACTAAATATCCGTACCCACAGGTTCCGAAACATATGGGTTGGAACTGGACTGCTGAAGATATACCTGGGTTGAAGGTATTTGCTGACTTAATTAAGTGATTAAATGAATAATTTTTTCCCCTAAATTTTTATTATTAACATGTACCTACTTTTACTTTTAGCCACGTCCTCAATGGAAACCTGGTGCAGCCAATAAAATTTTAGTGAGGAGGTACCGAGCGGTAAGAGAAGGCGTCGATATTATAGCAAAGAAAAAACGTGCCATGATGCAGCGCAAGAAGAAGATAGAAATGAAACCCATGTTAGTGGTGAAGAAACTTGACGGTGAATATACTGTGCAGATGGAAGTCTTTAAGAAATATTCAAAGGAAAGACTTATTTTCCAGTATCCTTATGATGAAAAACCACCATTAGTATACACTATTGGAAAGACAGAGGAAGAGAAAACAAAAATCAGAAAGCAACGAGAAAGGAGGGAGAGAAGGGAAACTCGCAGAAAAAGTCGATTGTTGCAATCTACGTTCAAGGATCGATGTCAGGAGATTTGCGTAAAAGCTTACAACCAAGCCATTGGTTTACTACCGTTGCCAAATCCAAATAATCCGGACTGTCCATGTCACACAGAAGCGGCAAATAATATTAGCCCACCAATAGATTCCTGCTCCTGTTCTGATGAAGGAAGTATATCTAGCAGTGATACCGATGGAGATAATTGGACCATAGAGTTTACACCACCCGCTGCTCGCTTTGATTCGAGGGCGAAACATCCACCTATTCTTGCAGAAAACGAAAGCCAATATAATTATTTGGATTATAAAGTGAAATTACTTGACAAACACGGTAATCCTGTGCCAAGATTCTTCAAGGGTCCTGATGGAAAAATGGAATGTAGTGATTTAGGAGGATTTTGGGGTACCGGTCACATTTGGATGGAGATCAATAAAGATGGATACATAGGGCTCGATAATCGCTGGGTACCAATGAATTTTATTGGTCCAGATGGGATGTTTTATTCGGCAGAGGAAGGTTTCTTTACTGACAATACCGGGAAAAATTTAAAAATTGGGATTGATGGCTATATTGATAAGGATGGTAAATGGGCATGGTATTCGAAACGCGGAACAAAAAGTCCAAAATTGAGATCTACTGTTACCGGAATGACCGTCAATTCTAAAAAGAGTAATAGACCGGAGGTCCAAAGGAAAGAGGCTATGAGGGGAGGGCAGACTTCTCCTGTAAAAGGGGATAAAAAAGGAGCGTTAGCAGCTAAAGGAAAAGCTGGTAAAAATGAACAAATGAAAAAGACTGTCACTTATCCATCTGGCAAAGGTAAAAACGCAACAGTAATGAATGTTTTAACGAACTTAGATAATGCCCAATTCCAACCAGCCTATAACACCTATCATAATATAAAGAATAATATTGATGCAAGGAAATTAGCAAAGTACAGAGAAATTATGCGGGGATTACAAATATACGATGATATATGTGAAATTAAACCTACTACCAAGACAAATAGAGCTTCAAACACTCCTGTTAAGAAAATGTCACCGCACATGATTCGCGATAGCCTTTACCTTTACCCACAGGTAAATACCAATTCGTATTCACGCTCTGCTTCCCCATTAACAAAATACGAGTAAAGAATAAAGTGGCTTGTTTATTTACGTCGGTTTTATTTCTTTTATATTTTTTAATTAACAAAAGTATCTTCTTTATAATATTAAAGCCGAATTTGCATTACGAAATTAGTGTCGTGCATAATGAAATTTATTTCATGAAACATGTTGCAATACTTGTGTAACTAGTTGCTTTAAAACAATGGTGTCGTGAAATCATGAGTAGGTACCATTTAATTTTATACCACTACTGTTGTAATGTAAATTCGGCTTAATTTTATTATAACTATGCTGACCTCAAAAAACCTCTAAAAAATAAAACCTCTTCTGACAAAAGGAAAAACTTATTAAATAGGTACAGTGACAATTTCAGATTGACATAACATTGTTTTTGGCAAAATTGTAAATTAGGAGTTTTGTTTTAAATTTTTTTTCATTATACACATTTAAAATAATATAAAAGTATAAATGTTGTGAATATTGCTATTCCTGTGATAACTAATACCAGTATTTAATTCAAAGATGACTCTTTCGGATTCAATGTTTTTATTTGAGATAGCCTTAGAAGAGGTAAAATGTTTCATGCGTTGTACAGAATTCAGTATAAAAAGTGAATTCCCTGACGTGTTTTCACTTTATTTAAGAGAACCTAATGATTTAAAGTGGCAGCATGACAGAATGTCAATAAAACCAAAACGAAAATTAAGGAATAAAACAAAATGTATCCCAAAAAATTCATCAAACACGAAACTTCAAACTGGGCAATCCGTGTTACTAGCAAATAGTATTGAATGGCTGATGTCTCACATGAGGACGCACCCTTTAAAGCTTTCTTTGTGGAGCAAAAAATATCCAGGAAAAAAATTGGGTAGTACTCGAATACCATGGAGTAAGTCGTTCATACTTTATTTAAGTAATGTGAGAATGAATCCGAATTTAGCTCCCGTAATCGTTAATGGTAAATACAATATCCAAAATGAATCTTTATCAAAATGCATGGCTACAGTAATTTTGACTGTAAAATTAAGACAAATTCATGGCACCAATTATATGCCTAATAACCCTCCTATAAATACAATATACAATATGAATGATAGAACAATAACAACAGAAAATGAAAATTCCGATTTAAATTTTTTTACTAAAGGTCTTTGTAATAAAGATACGCCATCAAAGTCTAACTTTCTACAAAGTTTATTAGAAACCAATTTTACTACTAGTAACGATTTTGAAAACATTGATGAAAAATATAAAGAAAGCAAATATATGACTTTACTTCGATTCGTGGAGAGTGAAACTCAATTTAGTAAACAGAGACCAATAACAGTATCAAGATCTAGATCTCTGTCATCAATACATTGTAATGTTAAGACAAATCCTTTGACTTACATATTTGGATGTCCTAAAGAGCAATTTGGAAGTCGAGTATATTGTGTAAATTATTTTACTGTTGAAAACGATGTTTCGGGAAAGGCAGACTCTCCCAAAGCTTCAGATAAAGAGATTGATCAGCCAAAAGGAAGATTCCATTTCAAAATATGCGACAGTAAGTGTCCATTAAAAAAAGAAGATACTGGCTCTTGTTCTCAAAGTGTTTGTTCGCTGGATTTGCCCGAAGAAGCCAGTCATCTTATAAGTATAACGAAATGCAAGCAAGTTGAATGCGATAGTAAAAAACATATGGAACCATCGTCTGCACTCGATGACCGAATTCTTTTGGATTTAACTAATCTTCACGCAGAATGCTGCGACTTCACTGAAAAAATAGAAGAAGTCGTAGGAGGAGTTGCAGGGAAGATAAAGATCGGCGATGATCCCTGTTATTGCACATGCGAATGTAAATTTGGTTATACCAAAAAGACGACATATTGTACTGTTTGTGGTGGATATGAAATAGTTGGAGAAGAACTTATTCCAACCTCGGGCAATCAAACGCCATTTCCATGTCCTATATTTCATAAACTTGTTGATAAAAATAAATTAAAAAACTGGAGCACATCTGGCAGTGAGAGTAAGAAGAAAGGCGATGATCAGAGTGTAAAAAGTATGAAAGTAAGTTCGGGACAGAAAGCGGCAACAACAAAGCGTCAGGCGGTTACAAAAAACGTTGAATCCGAAAAAGACTCAAAAAAAGGAACAAAGAAAAAGAAAGATGATCGATTCAAATTTAACTATGGCTACAAAGGTATACGTACGTACTTTAGTGTTTTTTTTTAATGTTTTATTTTATTGGTTTTGGTTTGCGAATTTTTTAATCATCAGTGTTTATAAACTTAAGAGTTTTAACATTAATTAATTTATACAAATTTGTGCAGCCCCTCAAATCGGACACAGTGAATGTGCAATGCCCTGTACCGGTACTCTTGGAAATGTGCCCAAAAGTATGGGCTGGCTGTGGACCGCCGAGGACATTCCCGGAATGAAGGTAAACTCAATATTCCAAGATTTCTCCATTCTGTCTTGCATTTAGGTACAAAGTTAAAGTTTTTATTTATTTTGATCACTTTAATATACACCAAAGTGTATTTAGGTATGTTACATAGGTAATATTTATCACTTTGTTTTTGTAATTTTTTTATTTTTTTTATCGTTTTTTTTAGTTTCGCCCGATGTGGAAACCTGGTGCTGTCAATAAACACGTTCTAAGGCTACTTAGGATGGCAAAGAATCCGGGTGAAGTAATTGCTAAAAAGCGGCGAAAAGATGCCGGTAAAAAGAAACGCTCACTAAAGAGGCCGTTGCTGATTGTTCACAAAAGAGATGGAGAATATACCGTTACTATGGAAACTATGAAAACTTATTCTAAACCCAGAGCACCTAACCAACATCCGTATGAAGAAAAACCAGTACTTACATATACAATAGGCAGAACTGATGAGGAAAATCGCGATAGGCAAAAGAAGAAGGAACGAGAACAAAGACGTCTTGAGAGAGCACAACGACAATTTGTACAAAGTGCCTTCCGAGACATGTGTCAAGAAATATGTCTCAAAACCTATCAACAGGCCTTGGGTATACTCCCCGGTACAGAAGATCCTGATTGCCCTTGTTTCACCACTCAGTCTGATAAAGTTAACATAGATCTTTCATGTTCGTGCTCGGAAGAAAAAGCATCTATTGGTTCCGATACAGATTCAGATGAATGGTTCGTAGACTTCACACCTCCCAACGCTACCCCCGACCCACCTTCTACAAGTAAAAAGGTACTAATGGCCGATATCGGAAGTCTGTATCCATATTTAGATTACAGGGTTAAACTTGTAGATCGCTTTGGCAATCCCGTGCCAAGATACTTTAAGGGTCCCGACGGGAAACAGCAGTGCAGTGACTTAGGTGGGTTTTGGAGCCCTGGTCGAAAATGGTTAGAAATTAACGTTGATGGCTATATAGCGCCAGATGGACGGTGGGCTCCCAATACCTTCATAGGACCTAGCGGTGAGCAGGTGGATGCCGCGGGAGGAAAGTTCCAAGCAACAAATGGAAAGTGGCTAGTTGTTGGAATAGATGGGTACGTGGATTGCGTAGGCAAGTGGCGCGCTTATCCTAGACCAAAAGGCACAACTCGGGCAAAACGACCGGGTGCAAGTAGCAGGAAGAAAGGCGGAGCTGGTGACAGGAAGGAACAAAAAGGAACATTCAAACCATCTGAAGCTAGTTGGAGCTGTTTTGGGGATGTTTCTCCAAAACATTTGTCGCGAATGGGTATCGTTGGCCACGGACAAGATAAAAAATTGCTTTTGTCAACATTGCGAGATATGTTAGCACACGGAGAGGATGTTAGAATACCTCAGCCTTCCACCGTGTATCGTCTACCAGATTCCAAGAAGTCCAAGAGAGCTCGGTTTGCGCTGCGTAATGCTAAAAGCTACTTGGATGACAGATATAAGTGTCGTCATCCAGTGCCTTCAGAAAAGGGGATAATGGCGACGGACGAACACGGAAATAAAACCTATTTCAGATTAGCCGATGCTAAGAACAAAAGGCCTAAAGAGAGACTGGCACATTTAGCTGGTCAGGGTATCAGCGTCAGTTCATTCCACGTACCATGCTTTCACTCGTTTATCAACTCTGAAATAATGAAAAAACAACAGCGGGAAAGACTCATAGCACTCGCCGGGAAAAGTGTGGCAACGCAAGTGGCATGATTATTGTCCTAATGTTATTCGTCCTGTGTCCGGTGTTTTCTGACAGTTTTGGTGTAAGAATTGTGGTGTATTTATTAAGAGCAAGTGAAGTGAATTTCGTTTGTATTTGGTACTGTGTTAAGTCGAATCATGTAACGTTATGTAACTGTAAGAAAATTAAAACAACTGTATTATTTTCGCTGTTTTTCTTGTTGTTATTGATAGTTATTGCCATAATTTAAGTGATAAAATAAGCTCCGCAAGTCTGGTAAATCCTTTATGATCGGGACCGTATCGGGATAGCGAAGGGTGTGCGTTGCAATTTTTGTTTGACGGCCAGTAAGTTTTATTTTTTGATTTATTTTTATTAACTATGCGACGTTTTTTTTTTTAATAAGTATAATTTTAAATACCTATTAGGTTTTACTTATGGCTTGGATTATTTTAGGTCAAATATGGCTGGAGGCCTGGCGCGATCTCTAAGCGCCTTCTCCGAGCGCTTAACAAAGCGAAACTGCACCGGTCTGCAGTCGAACTCAAACAAACAAGAAAAACCAAAAAGCGTATGGAAGATAAGCCAGCACTGATTGTTTGCAAGAAAGATGGCGAATATCGTGTAGAGATGAACATGCCGCAAAACCCCAAAGGAGTCGAATGTACTCCTCTTATATATCGCATTGAAGCGGCGAATAATAAAGCTAAAATTAAGAAGAAGGAGAGAAAGCTGAGACGCTACATAAGAGCTGCCGTTAATGAAACGTGGAGTGACCCTTATCATCCTGAACGTTGCGAGAATATTTGCAATTCTGCCTACGAGCAAGCGATTGGAAGTCATCACAAAGTTAATCAAGATCAAGATGGTAACGGTGACATACTAAGTTGTTCTTGTTTGGACGAAGAAGTCAGCTCCAGTTGTGACTCTTCCGACGTGGACTGGGAGTTATATTTTTCTCCACCTTACCAAAATCCGATTCCGATTGCGCTAGAAAAATATTAGTGGAGATTCTATGTAGGACTGCACAGCGTGTGCCTTCGTTGTCATTGTCACGTCAAGTTCTTTGTTGGTTTTTTTAATTCCACATAAATAATAAACATGTTTTGTTCGTTAACTGTTTTTATTATTAAATAGAATGTTAAGCATGTCCCATATAACTAGTGACAATGTTGTGTGAGGTGCTATCCGCAGGTACAGGGGACCCAACCCCTTATAGAGACCATGGATTCCTTCGGTTCTGTAGATTTTTCTTAAGCAGTCAAAGACGCCGTTGTATAACTGTTCACCCGGGCCTGGAAAACAGACATGTTCTTGATAAGTGGATTTGTTAAAAAATATATATGGTTGATAGCTTTTTTAGTCTAGGTAATTTTTATGGAAATTTAAATTTTCTTTCTAACAAATCAAATCCATCATTATAATCATTTATTTACACAGTAAGTAACTACAACGTACAAATTATATTAGGATTAAAGAAAGAGGTAGTACGTAATTCTACAAAGTAATATTATTTGGAATTGGAATTAATGTTAGTGAGTATTAATGTGAGTAAGATTTATTATGAACCATTTCTCCATGAGATGTGGCGAATATACTAATTTGCCCCTTGCATGATTATAAGAGTGTACCAACTGTGGAATGTAATAAATGGTTTAACTAAAGAGTAGATTTAACCATTAGGCAACATAAAGATCATTATATTATGGGACTATCAGTGCAGTGCTAAAGTGACACGGAAGGAAGTGACAGCTTATAGTAGATTTATACGTAGGTGCTTACATAAGGTAGTGCATAAAGCCTTAAACCAAAGACGTAAGCAGATAAAATCGTTGGTGGTTGGATTGTTTGAGAAAATTAACTCCAGCACCAATATTTAAAAGCTGCAGGTAGAATGTACTTTTGCACGTTACGCGCAAAATACGCTTACGCTGACTTAGGAGTCTTATGACTGGAAGGATGATTAACGGGAATGGACCAGTAGAACAGCTTACATATGAATGCCCTTCAATAAAGCTAGCATGGTACAAGAACCAGGAATGCCACCTCCTACGACATCACAAACCACCCAAGCTGCATCAAATCAGACGGGGTACTTGGACGTTACCCTGATTATAAAGCCGCGTATTGACCACATCCAGAGGCGTTTCCAAGCACACACACACGACACCGCTGACGAGGCTCGCCGCGCACGCGAGCGCGGCTGGCGAATGTGCGAAGAGACCGTGTAACACCAGCCGCTCTTTCACTCTGCAATACGTGATTCGATGGCAACGGGTTAACTTGTGAAATATGGAAATGGTTCAGGAGGTCCAGAAAATTGTTTAAGTATCACATTTTGCTAACAACAATATTCTTTAGTTATAAATACCTAACTATATGGTAGTAGTGGTGGTGGCTTTAGTAGTAAAAAAGAACCAAGTGGTTATATTTCTTTGAGACGTTAGGTATCGCGCTTTTCATCTTTCCTCTTTCAGTCATTATATCCTAGCGAATTGTGATGACAAGTTTCTGGCACCTCCAAGACAATTTACGGCGCTAATGGAATCTGATAAGGGAGGTCAATGGGGTACTATTTACCCTGGTTATAAAGTCGTACGGCGACGACGTCAAGGGGGCATATGGCGACGGCGACCATCACACCGCTGAGAGAACTCGCCGTGAACGCAAGACCGAAGGGTGAACGCTCACAAACGCCGTTCGACAGCAATATATCTTTAGCGCTGGGGAAAGGTAAATTATTGTACAAGTTAAATAATACTAGCGATGCAGAAGGTGGGAATCTCATGAAATTATACCTCAGAGGCCTCAGAGCGCAGGTAAGTTATGTTACGGGTTACTTATGGATGCTACGTAACCACTGCACTGTAGCCTGTAACTTGTATTATACTCCTATTACCGTGATACTAATATCTAGATCCGCATCAAACAGCATTCGGGGACTTAATGGTATCCAGATATCTAATCAAGTTCAACTTACCTAAGCTTGGGTAGAAGACCAATAAGAACATAATAATGTGGATTCTTACGTAGAAAATGTAGTCAGCTGAGCAGCGCTTCCAACCGCCAGCCTGGTGCAGGTCGCGGACACTCCCGCAAAGAAGCCTCGCACGCCTTCCGTCTTGTATATCTTGACGAATCCGTCTACCATGCCTGTAATATATCAGAAAATAGTCAAAAGTCAATGATTTTGACAATTTCGATAGAACAAGCGAATGAAATGAAACATGATGGTGTCCGCCGCTTTAATAATATAAGCCGAGCTGGATACAGATTACATAACAGGAGGAAAGGTCGGACTTATTTGTCACTAATTACTAAGTTAATGTAATTCCATGGCTGAATGCCAATGCGTCCGTACACGGACTAAGAAAGACAATTAATGGACTACTTAGTCCTTGCAAGTAGCAACACATCTGTGACCTCTGTAGTGACCTCTCTATCTCAGGAGACTGCTGACCACTTTCCTGCAGTCCAGCATTCCAGCATGCCTGTCCACTACATCGATATAAAAAAAACTGAACGGAAGTGTTCACAAAATTACATTGAATACTTACCATTGTATTTATACTGCCTTCCAACAGCAATGCTCGGGTGTGCTGCCGCCTGTATCCGCGTTTTCAGCACTGATGCAGGGTTGGCGGCCAGCCCGCTCAGGACGCCGCTGGCGGACGACCAGAACATGGTCTTTTTAATACTGATGTCACCGTCCGCTGTACGCGTCCAGCCCGATGCCTCTGCTATGTGGTACATTCCTAACCTGCCATGAGTAGACCATGTTAAAGCATCGTTCAAATCAATTGTATTATGACTATAGAACAAACTTTCTACTGACCGCAGTATTTTCCCATCCCGTTAGGATTCAGAATAGATAGATACAGACTGACAGAGTTCGTGCTGAACCCTAAGACCACTCACGATCAGGCAATCAGGTACAGCGCGTGTAGCCGCCCCTGCAGTTACATCCGGGTCTTCACCGCTTCCATCGATATCAGAGAAGACAATGGCAGGAAGAAGTTGAAGGTAGGTACAGTACGAATCTAACGGTGTCCTCGTTAAACCCCAAGACCACGGAACCGCGTGGAGAATTGTATCTATATGATGGTAGAAACATACACCTAACAGAATTCATGCTGATTCCCAGGACCACGGAATCGCGTGGAATTTTCGCAGCGCTTTCTCTGCAACTGTATCTTTTATAGTTAGAAATATTATAGCGATGCGTACCTAACAGAGTTCATGGTAAACCCCAGGACCATCGCGGGAGCCAGGCCCTTCTGAAGCGCCAGTGCCCCATCAGCCCGCGCAATCACATACAACGCGTGGAAGATCCCCCGATACCGCGTGGTATGCTCGTTGCGCGCGCGCAGCTCCCCTTGCAGTTGCATCCGCGTCTTCACCACATCCATCGGGTTGGTGATGATGGTGGCACCCGCGCCGGCTAGGCCGCCGATTATGAAGTCCATGTCTTGTTATTATTGCTACCTGTGTAAAGTTCAAGGTTGTGGATCCCTGTTGTCCTAAGGACTCTTATACTGTGCTACTGTAGTAATGTACACGCTTACAACAATCACAAGCGGCTATATATAAATGGTTATAAAGTTAGCGTTTGTGGTAATTATAACCAATGGTTCAATCGATCATTCTATTTATTGACGATACACAAATAACGAGGTACCTACTACTTGAGTGACAAGTTTTAACGCCCCTACTACGTTGTAGCATTGTGTAGTGACGTCACTAGAATAGAACGATATAAATGGTTTCCGTGGTGACGTTACGTTAGTTGCGTAAACGTTGCCGTTACTTCCACGAGAATTATGGTCATTATCATTAGGGTTCCACAGTGTATGGGGGAATCCTATTGTAGTCTCTCTGTCCTATCTCGTTCTGAGTCGTTCTTAATACTCAGAATTCTCTTTTTTCTCTCAAGAATACTCTCAAGAACCTTTTCCCCAAAAGACAATTTAAAATTTTTCGTGCACTTTTTATCACTGTAGGTAAATGTTTGCACTCGGGTCTTGGATGTACTGTTGTGTTCTTTGTGTGTCCACCATCCGCAACACAGTGAATCCTATTGCGGGGTGTGAGTGTGTATCTAAGCGTTTATTTTTTAGCAGGTATTTTAGCCGCACCCATCAACGAGTTAAGCTGTTGGGAAATCGTACTCGGTACTGTAGAGGTAGACCGGACAGAGGTTGCCCAATGCCTATAGCAATGAGTGGAGCTGAAGGCTTGAAGTCTTAAGGAGAGAGTTTGTAGAGAGTGAACCGCCTTGTTTAAATGTTGACATCGGCATATGTTTATTTCATAACATCGCCTATATTAGGCTGTATTTATACTTAGTTTGTAACGGTTATTTTCGCGACGTAGTCTACTCAATGATGTCTGTAATGGTATTTATGTGTAATGGTGGTCTGTAATGGTCGCGCACGCGGTGCACTCAGACGTCAATGTCTAGATATTATTATTTATTATTATGATACGATTCTTGAAGGTACGAAATAAACTAAAACTATATATACAGGGTGTCCCAATATTCAAGGATAATCTTTCAACAGAGGGTGGACCTGCTCATGACTACTCGAGAATAAAATAAGAAAGAAAAAAAAAACTATTTAAAAAAAAGTTACAAACAAAATTTGAAATTCTTCGAAAATTGACACCCCTTAAGATATTTT
>DWMR01000107.1:0-16611 GCA_018245355.1 Dalla costala
CGACGAAGGCGGAAGGGCAACGCTTTAAAGGGTATCGGCCTGGCGGCGGGCGGCGCGGCGGTGCTCGGACGCCCCGACTCGCCCGCCGGTGGCTAACGCCGCAATTAAGCTGCCGCGCGGGCAGCGTGGCTACAATTCTCATGCAAATGTTAGGGCTTTATTATGTTTTACAGGAGATGTTGCAGGATGTCTCGATGTATTGTACGTTAACGAAAAATAGGCAAAAACCTTTAAAAAAATCAACCGTAAACAGTTATAACTTTAGGCGACTAAGAATTTGACGCGAGCGTACGCCATACACAGTGGCAGATTACACAGTTACACGGTTACACGGTCCTCCTCTTAAATAGACAAGATTATAGTATAGAAAATATTTTTAATAATAGTGCCTAAAAGTTGAGTTTTATAACACTTAAACATACTTACGTACAGCCACTTAACCCTTAGCATTATATTATATCACGCATACCTGTGCGAGGTACAATGTGCGAGTAGAGACCGACATTACCTTCTCGAGCTCCTTGAGCGAGGCGGGCGAGACGTCGGAGTGTCGGCGTAGCTCGGGCGAGCGCGGCGGGGCCAGCCCGGCGCCGCCGCCGCCGCTGCCCAGCCGCGCCTCCGAGTGCCGCCGCTGCAGAGCCTCCAGCACCGGCACCTTGTAAATAATACGTGTTTTTAAAAACTGATTGAAGCCTAACGAGCAAGCAGACGGGCTACCTGATGGTAAGTGTAACCGTTGCCTATGGACACTAGCAACGCCAGAGAAGTCACCAATGTGTCGTCGGCCCTGAAGGATAAGGCGCAAAAAGCCTTATTTGAAGAACCCTATGTCATAGCCCATAGATAGGGAAGCCCATCCCACATTTTACACATACGCAGCAAAATCGATCACGCGAACCGTTTCAAGTATTTGCAAATTTTGGCATTGTTAGGTAAATTTTATAGGTATCATTTTCTAAATGGTGTAATTTGAACTCGCGACCCCCTCAAACTGTTGCGTAGCACCAGAGCCACCGTAGGTCATGCTGCACGTTTATGCTGTATTCTGTGCCTACGACATAATTTTACCTATGGTCTGACACGCTTACTGCGCTGCCATATTTAGTCCAGAAAACCGAACTAAGTAATTGAATTCTGTGGTACAAACCACAGAATAAAAATGTTTTAAAATAATTCCAAACAGGTTCCAATTGTCAATTTCCACATTAAATTAGTATTTAAAAAGTAAAAAATAAACATGATGCCAGTACATCGAGCAGCGAGTCTGTGCTGTCCTGCGCGGCCGGCGGCAGGCGCGGCGCCGCCTTGCGCCGGCACACCGAGCAGCGCCATGAGCTCTGCAACAAATAATATTATTTGTATTGATTTATTCATTTATTCCCGTGTCGTGTGTCGTGTGTCCAAGAGACAAAGCACAAAATAATGATTCTCAAAAGTGTAAGAGTTTCATCCATTCCATTTTGTGAGAAAGAGTATCCATTTTTTTTGCCGTTGAGGCGCTGTTTATTCCTAAAGACATCGTAGCTAGTGTAGTGATTATTAAAAAAAACATATCAGAATCCTAATACTCTTTGTCGTACACCAGAGGTTAATCCATCTGGATCTTTTAAATACCTATTATCAACAGAAACAGACTAGCACATAGATAATGGGCCACCTCGCGAAATGTGGGCACCGTCACCTGTAGACTCGTGAAACAGAAAAGTGAAACAAGTGCACCCGGCCCTGTAGTACTTTACAATCTTCTAGGAGCAAAGTCTGTGTACCTATATACAGCTGTATACTTATATAGGAACAGACCCACCAACCACCCATGAACCCACCGACCTCTTGTCATGAGGGCCGAATATAGGAACAGTATGGAAACTCGCTCTACAACGCACTCGTCCGCAGCAGGAAGGATCGGAAGCAGCTACGAATACGTACGGCCTCTTCGTCGCTGGCCGGCTTGGAGTAGGAGGAACAGTCCTCGCAGACGCGGTGCTGGCAGCCGTTGCAGGTGTGGAACACCTCTCCCGGCTTCAGCGCCTTCAGGCACACGCGGCACGCGCCCGCACGTGACGGGGCTTTGCCCGGCTCTCTGCGACAGATGCATTGGCATGAAGATGTAGCATGATAACCAATGCCAACCGTAACTCAACGACAAAGTCAAGGAGGCAGTCGGGAGTTGCTGGATGATGGCTAGCGGCAAATATTTCATGATCGCTTTCGTGCTAGAGGCACATTTAGCAGTCGGTCCTGCTTGTTATCATTGCATAGCAGTGGGTATCTAACCAGATTTTTGAGCGGCTTAAGAACTCCGACAATCAGGTGGGTCACTAATTCTTCCACCAATCGGCAATGTAGCGTTGTGATGGGGAACCTACGCTCCAGGCATCCTCAATTGTTAGGAGAGACCGGTGCCCTGAAGTGAGCAGCTAATGGCTTGTAGGCTATTTCACGCGCACAACAAGTACCGGTACTCGTATATATCGATGCATAGCTTGGATGGACGGACGTAAGGATCTACCGTTCAGTCTTAGCCGCGGGCGCAGCAGGCGGTGGCTGCGCAGGCGCCGGCGTGGGCTCTACGGGCGCGGGCTCAGACGCTCCCGTTCGCGGCCCCAACTTGGTCACTGTAAAAAAATTACATTTATTAATAACGACATAAAAGTACCGCGGTACGCCAAACTTCAATTATTTTCGATTTCTGTTCAATTTTATTTTTTAAATTCAAATCTTACGAAAGTTCTATCAGAAGAGAAACTATCCCTCATACATAACCCGCTTAAAGTTCGTATTCGTATAAGAATTGGATTAAATTCATTGTTAAGATTACCAGTCCCACAGCAAATAGCGAGAATTGAAATAAGTCCGCAGTTTGTTTGTGCCTTCTTACTTTCGAAAGGAATTTGCTAACAATGCATCCGTACCTAGAGAGCGCGCACTCACCATATTTCGCTACGAATATTGAGATATGCTCTTACATTCCAGTGTTATTTAAAAGTTTGGAATCAAGCATGTGAGGATTGTAGACTTTTGTTCTATTGAACTACTTGTTCTATGAATTAGTCTTTAGTGTAGTAATGCGCAGTAGTCACTAAGATAAGCGGTGAAAGTCGAGTGGTAAAGATTTTTGCCTCCGGAGTCCGGGTTTTTTGATTCGATACGCTTCTCTGGTATCATCCTATTCTGGCCTACATCTAGGAACTATCAATCCATTTATATTTTGGTGCCAAAATTGTTGCCATTTTTGTGTTAAATATGTGTGTGGCATTTTTGTGCGCCATTGATAATAAATTGCCATTCCGGTTCAGAATAGCATTATTTAGCGCAATAATTTGCGTTTGATTACACGATACGAGATTGCGGACAATATTTCATGTGCGTTTTCAGTCAATCAGTAATTAAATAACATTGAATAAATAGGTATATCATATTCTGATGGCACATCGTATGAAGTGGCTTGTTGCTGCAAAGTTTAGTCTTGTATAATCGAGTTTCGCTTGACCTCTAATCTCAAGAGGTAGACAGGTACCCCGAGGCAACCGAGTTACTCCCTGTTGATAAATAGTTGTTGTTTAGACATAACAGATGATTCTAAGCCGTAATATTATTCAGTTCAGTGGAGCATGATGTTGGAATATTTACTTTTTTTCCCGGCGACTCTTCAAGGTGCTCTCGGGTATAATTAAAAGATAAGAACTCTTCGTAATCTACCTGACTGTTACAGAAAGAGTGTTATTTATACGAAGCTAAAATTAGAGTTTCAGTCGATAACAAACAAAGACGACAACCACAAAGTTACAGCTGCCGATGGATTACTTACTTGGATCTTAGTTACTAACGCCTACATAATTATTATGTAGTAACTGAGTATTTACTCAGCGCTCAAAGTATTAAGGATGTGCCGAGTACCTACATTGCACAGACTGAATGAGCAGCCATGTACTTAGTTGCAACGCATATTAACTCAAGATATCATCTCTGGTTGTTAGTAACTCTTCAGTGGTTGATATAGACGAAATTTCACTCTTCGGCGTGTGATGTGATGATAGAATGCGAGTGGTGTGAGTGTGGAACGGTAATAACATTATATCATTGTGGACGCCTATATCGCAGATTCAAACTGGATAGGGCCCAACTATCAAAAAAGGCAAAGTTACAAACATTATTTACCTTTGTCCTGTGCAGTGAGGAGTGAAGAAGATAGTGTCTGACGCAGTTTCCCGAACGTGCCCGGCGAGTCGATCTGTCCCGGGACCGCGCCCGACTCCTCTGTCGCCACCATCTGAAATAAAGCGCACTGTGATGACCGTCAATTACTAATTAAATAAACTTTCACACTAGGATTCCCTGTGTGGCGGATGGCGGACACAACAATAATTTCTTTGCCAAATGAATGTGTACCGCAACTGGGAACCACCTTATCATTCCAGGGAGCCACAGTCGTTAATAACTTATTGTTATTTTAAATCAAATTCTGAGTCAAAGGAAGTACAAAATCAAATATTAATTGAAAAGGTACCCAATTATAAAATGTTTTCCTGACTAATGAAAGCAACTTATTTTCAAAAAAGGAAAGGCGTGGGGTGGAATAAGGTGGCACTTGCATTTTAATTAATAGGGCTTACATTTCACTTAGCTCGACATTATGAAAATAATGTATAGGATTTTAAGAATTAATCAGCTTTGAAACACATTGTAACACGCCAACATTTTCTTTTTTAATTTACCCAAGTTGATAAATTTGGATGATATAAAAATAATGTTATTAATCATTTATTTCCAAACACTTATCTGTAAAAGTAATAAAAAACAAAGTCTCAAAATCGTGTTAGTTGCTCCACGACTTTACCGATTTTCATGATTTTTGATTACATGGATTTGTCTCCGCTAGGAATAACAGAATAAATAACTCTTAAAACATCTTAAAAATTAAGAAAAAAAATTTGAAGATTGATGGCGGGCATGATTATTATATCGACATGGGTGTCATTTTATAGGTTTTCAGGTATGCCAGACACGAATATCGGATCAATTTTGGAATCCAAGATGTCGGACCGATTTTGCGGACCGATTCTGTTGGACCGATTTTGATGAAATTTTTTGTGTTAAGTTTGTCTCTATATAATTTGGATTTCCATGCGCTGCATTCCGCATTCCGGTGATTCTTTTTTATAATCAGGGCAGGACAACGTCTGCCGGGGCCGCTAGTAATATATAAAATGTACCCAGCTGGGAGTCTAAACCAGGATTTGTCGTTGAGCAAACAGGTCCCTACCGCTGAGCCAGGTAGAGTCGATATCATGAAGACACCTGATTCTCCATAATATTGAAGCGGCAAAGGCGTGTGAACTTTGCTAGTCTGCTCTTCCTTGTCTTACTTACCTTACTTACCTTGCTTTACTGAGGAAGAGACTCGTGGTTAACAGATTAAAAAAGGCAATTTAAAATACGACTACTTACTAAGTTTAAGTGTGTGAGAGAATTGTTAAAACAAGAAAACATTTTGTAAAGACGAGTACATAAAACAACATAATTAGTGATAACAATAAAACGGTTCACAAAAACCTCGTGTCATAGAAAACGCGACCGTACGACGATAAAACTCTTCATACAAAAATAACGACTCAGTAATGTTGTCGTAAATTTTATAGAGAGCAACAGATGGAGAATGAAATACATCAGAAGCAGGAAAATCAATATTGTCGTCTCGAACCCAGCCCGGCAAGCTTTTTATTACTTCACTTCTTAAGTTGTGAATCATCTCAAGCTTATCTTTCTTGATTATGACGTACCTACCTAAATTGTGAGGGATATTTCAAAATCATCGTTTCGTACTGGTATAAATTTTCTCATAATAAAAAACTGAACCCAAATAATTTGAGGAAATAAGATGTTTTGTGAGGGTAACAAACACGTAAGCTTTATAAAGCTTGCTCGTAACGGACGTAGTAAAAAGGAAAGGAGCACATACTAGCGGAGTAAGAGGTGCTCGGTAAGGAAACTGACTATAACAGCGAGGTAATCGTTACCTTTCCGTGAAGCCAAGAGAAGATTTTACAATAACGAAACAGAGGTAAGGAAACTAAAATTATCTCACAAAACTTTTGTTTTTGGCTATATCCCATGCGGCTAATCAGCTATACGCTAAGTATCAAAGTAATAACAATAACCCCTGTAGAGTTATAATAATTGTGTGACAATAACTATTAAATCTCACGATAGTTTCGTTGTACCTATACTTTTCTTTTATCCTTTATTTAACCGCTTTGTAAATTGCCACCACAAGGTTTGACAACTAGGTAAGTAGGTACCTACTCGCCGTCATATCCAATACTAATACCACAGGAATAAAGTCCTTATTTACGCCTGTGCTGATACATACTATTACGTGTTTTGTCCCGTTATGAACAGCTCGTTCACTTCAGTCATTAGAATCAACTACTTTAGGTCTATAGCTTTTTATTTCTATTCCCGTCTAAGATCGATAGGTATGTAGATTGCGAGTAAATAAGTGGTGGTTTAATGGATTATACACTGTTTAAACTCCCACAATAAAGGTTCATGAATATTGGAACAGTCGTGCGGCGGCTGCCGTGGGCGATTCCTCAGGGAGCGTATGTGGGACAGTCAGGACGTTACCACAAGAGCTTCTCTACTAACGTTATTAAATACAGCGAGGAAGATAGCTATACTTTGTCTCCACGGAGATATTTATAATAATATGAGGCGTTTGTGTTCACGGGAACAACAATATGCTTCTTAAAAATTAAAATTAAATATGATATTATAGTAGATGTGCGCGGGCACACGTTGCGATGCCTTTTCTGTTTCTAAGTCGGTAGACTTGAACAAAGCCTATTTAAACGAACTCGTTAGTTTGTCTGAAACATTCGCGGGCGCTCACACAACAACTGTTCAAAGCTTCATCATAATCGGATGAATACTAAAGAAACGCTATAACAAATATAACAAACGATGGATTTCCGCGCTAGGATTCGCTGTCTTACGGATGGTAGGACAGGACACCACCAGTACTCGAGAATAAACACTAATATCTATTATCACAAATGTCTACTGAACAGAACTGAGTCTGCGAGCCCGTAAAAAATTGTCTAAATAAAATGGTAACGAAGAAGACCACGTAGAAATGTTTGGGAAATAGTTTATTTATTTATGATTCAAACGGTAAATATAATTAACATAATATAATTGTTCTGATAATATTATTATAGGAAAGGTTGTGAGAATGGATGGATGGATGAGTTTATGACTAAATCACGCAAAAAGTACTGAACGGACTGAGTGGACCGGCGATGGGTTATGATGATGATGAATCATTATGTAATCCTTACTTTAGGTTTATTAAGGTATTGCGCAAAATTAAATTCGTCACTATTCGAGGATTCTTGCTGCAGTCGCAAAAGCAGGCTTGGATTGGCATACAAAGAAGGAGAAAATGAAAAGAAATGTGATTCAGACTTTGACTTACTACTAGCTTCAAAAGCTGAAATTTATCACGCAGGCTGGGTTTAACTTTGTGAAGTTCTAGCAAGCTGAAATGTAGTATGCAGGCGGGCTTAGCGATAACGTTTGAAGGTGGTAAAGTCAGTACAGTTTGTTGTTCGCTCGGGGTGGCACCCGTCCTGCTCATTTCTAACTTCAAGTAATTGATTTTCGGTGTGGTTGTCGGCGCACTGTTAGAATAAGCAACTGTCTTAGTGTCTCATGACTGTTTCTAACGATCTGACCTTTCGAATACGATCTGTTAGAATTTGGTCACAGATGTCGTTGGGCTTGGGGATGCCTGTTAGCTAATTAATAAAAACTATAATAATTAAGAAAACTATAAAACCTTTCCCCTATAACTCCGCACGCTTAAGAGCATGCGGATGTATAGTTTAAAACAAAGGAGATGCGAAATCTTCGGTTGGCCTGGGATCTCAATCAATAACAGTTTAACAGGGTGCTGCCTGGAAGATCTTGAAATAATGAGTAAAATCATAATGCAGGCTTTAAAAAGGTAATAAAAAGTAAAAGTACTTTTACTCTTGAAAAGTTATAAAATCTCTTGTCTCAAGTCTTACGATAACCGTTGGCTCAATACTACGACAATCTTGATCAACATAATCTTTCGATATCAAATGCTCACGCTTAAAATTCAGACATCAAAAATGTAAAGCGTGGCACCCGAATAATCAATAGTGCTCGCGTTGACTCTATATTTATCTCTGTGTTGCCATCACCTGTCTAGCTTTCAGCAGATTACTGAAAATCGAGTCTACATCGCTTCTATAGGTGTACTTTATGTACCTATACCGTGGTAATGTAATTACAAGGCACTAAAGAATTTCTTATGACTCCGGCTAACTGAGAACCTGGCCTTCTTTTAAGCTTGATCGAAAAGTAAAGATTGACGCAGAATTTTCGTTTGCGTTCGAACTCTAGCAATGGAACTTTTCTATATTTTTCTATCTTCTACCTACTTAAAACTTAGCAAATATCAAATGTATCTACTACAAAATAATAAGTTTCGTAAGTTACCAATGTATATTATTTTTTTCTAATTTATCAGTCAATATCGAGACGAAAATGGGGATCTAATCTGTCTAATCAATTGAGATACACTAATTAATTTTAATTAGCTGTAAATTTGCAATACAAGCTACGAGTATGTATGCGATGACGCCCTTAACCGATGTGGTCAATGAACTGATTGAAATTTCATTGATTTCAATGTACAAATACAAATATCGCACACCATAGAAAAAAATACAACGAGTTAAGAAATCCTAGTTGAGAATATATTTTCTTAAGAAATAAAATGAGTTTTTAGGTCCTATTCCGTTAGTTCTTTTATAGGAATGATTTTATAGTAGGTATATGATGCCAACATCCCTATTTTTTTAAATTTAGATGTACAGAGTATCTGTAAATGAAGTTAGACTGCACCCAAAAATAATATAGACACCCTTTTTTATGAATCAAATCAACCCTTTAGAAGCAAAGCAGCTTATGGAAATTTGTGTGTTACGGGGCTAGTGAAAATATAGTCTAAATGCTACAGGAGATCATTATTTTACATTTATTACTGTGGAAGTTCAAAGATTTAAGACTAATTAAAGCAAATCAATTACTGTGTTTGGAATACCATAATCCTTCCGATCAGGATATTTTTTCTGAAATCATCGTAGTCCTATTGTCTTACTTGGGATTGGTCACCGAGTGGTAGTAGCCGCTAAGGCCCACGAAATGCTCGTTTGCCATCTATACTTTGCTTGCAAAAAAAGTTTGCAATTGCATTTATTCCGTACCAACCTAAATGATCCAGATTAGATCTTATTTTATTAGTTCATAATTTCTTCATGATATGATGTTTGGAATCGTTACTCAGGACAAAAGTCAGATTTCATGGGATTGAAATCGGTTTTTGAGATAAAGTGGGTCATGAACGCGGATTGTTCATGACCCGCCGGGCGGGGCGCGGCCCGACCCTGGCGACCCACTTGTTGCCGGTACCCTCTTATTTACATTACAACTCTAATTGTCGGCTGTAGGCGGTTTATTGCGTGACCACAAACAATGATAATTTCCTAATTTATGACCATCTAGGGGCGATAAACCATAAAGGCTAATTTCGAATGTTGCGCGAGGCTGTTGCGCGTATAATGAGGTGTCGACATTTTTACTCCGTAAAGTTCCTCAGTATCAGTAGAGTGTGGTCTGCGCCAGAAGGATTAAAGCTTACATTTTATTTAATTCACAGGACTCATAAACTGTAATCGTATATCGTGTAGAAAAACGATTAAATAATCGTTTGGACACAAAGGTACACCATGACGATCCGGCGTAGATAAAAGGACCAAAGTCACAAAGATGGCAACCAGATGGGACTAGCCGGAGACGACACGAGATCCGTTAGATTGACAGGGCGGGTCAAAGTGGCACCAATTACAGGTCTATGTCAGCGGTGGATTTATATAGCTCGCTAACTTGACGAACGGATAGATTAGTGGTTTAGTAGAAGTTTTTACAAGAAGCATTTTAAAAGACTTATCCTGATCAGACTCGCTACAGCACACATAACAAACATTTTATTTCGACGGCTTTACCGAAAAAAAGAAACATTTGATCTCTTAAGGGTTTTAACGTCATCTTATGGTTATACTACGCCAAGTATTTAGTATAGAAAGTAGATTCAACTTACTTCCTCGAGTAAACTTGAAGAGTGCTAGAAGATTTCTGTGAATGTAACTACATACAAATACAATTTTCTCAGCATGTTTTTATTCTTTATCCCGGAAGCTCGCATGTTGACCAATAAATGTATTTGCGCACTTGTCTCGCTCTATTGGGATTTATACTGGCATTTTCGCATTCAATACAATTTTGAAATGCTTGTTTGAAGTCCAGTAAAATGCTTTGTATCAAGTAAGTAGATAGTAAATATTTGTAGAAAATTCGGTCATGCGCTACCAAACCGAAGTAAGCGTACCTACCTAATGGCGATTTCATGTTCAATAAAAATACTTTTAAGCATAACATTACATACTTAATCGTCTTTTAACAGTTTTTTTATGTTTATAAATTACGTTAAATACCTAGTGTATGTGTACCTAAAAACTTATGATGAGTTATTAAGATACGGTGAATAGACGAACATTCACCGCAAATTAATATGCTTTATTTTTATATGCCTATATTGTTGCTATATTTATTTCTGTATCATGAATTCTACCTAGGATTAGTCACAAAGACATTTTCCTGTAGGGAACACAAAACCCTGTTCAAGTCAGGCATCAAATAATGGAATTATATTTCCAATAAGCCCAATCTGTGCCTCATATATATATCTAGTCTAGGTACGTGCAGGTACTACACAAGCACAACTACTCTTTGTACGGAGCCCGCTTGCGAGATTATCAAGTATTAACCCATTTCTGCTACTGCAACACAGTTTTTAATCTGATTATTTTATGAACGGAGGAGCAATCAAGATAATACCTTTATTAAATCTAGTTTCAGAAATAAATCCGACTATTACACCTTTAAAATATTAAAAATCTTTTTATGTTATAAAATATTTTGCACTTTTCATAAACTTTTTGATGTAGACCTCGCATTTGAGTTGAACTGTTAATTAATATTTTACTGAATTTATAAAGTAAATATTTTTACCGTACCGACTAAATGCTCGAATCTTTATGACTATGAGGTTCTACTGCGACTACCTCTACTTTATGAGATAGTGACCTCCGTTTATCTTCATGAAATCTTTTAACTTTTCAGGTCAAAAACCTTGACCTTTTACCAGCGCCACACCCGTTCTGCCGTGAAGCTCCTGTTGGTTGTTTTGGTTGGACGGTCACATTTACACAAGGGGACCCAAGGGGTCACCCAAGACTAGCAATTTATTCGAACATTGATAAACTTCGAATAGGACTAATACCACAAATTAGATATACCTGTATATATATATAACTGTTGTAAGACTGATATCGAACCTCAAGAATTATACAATAGAGCTTGTAAGTTCTTAACAGAGCAATAAATAGAGTTGTAAATGAAAATACAAGAAAATGAAATTGCTACTGTTCAATATTATCGTCACAAAATGATAGTGGGCGGAAACGGGCACAACACAAAGGAATGTAATTACGCGTCACCAGCACAACCCGCGACCGATTACTCTTTACCTTCTTTTATTTCACCCTCCATACAATAAATATTGTTCTTAGCAAAAAAGTGACATTCGATTTTCAAATTTATCCCTCGTCGACAGAGCTCAATGAAGTTGAGCAATTCACGTAGAAAACAAAGGATACTTCCCTCTGAACAATAGATTCATAGCTGTTTCAGTTTCACAAGTTAATTTGGCGCTTATAGGAAATACTCCTTTAAGTATTATGAATTAGTTAATTTATTCAATTTCTAATTATGTTCGTTCATTTGGATAAAAAATATCTATCTACCTATAGCAATGTTAATGCATAATGGTACGCTTACCTTCGGTGGTCATACTAATGAATATAAGATAAAAAGGAAGGAAATTTTTAATGTAGGATAAAAAGGAAAACTGCGAGTAAAAAGAGAAAAAAGAGCGAAAACAAATTTCGTGATTTACTGTTTGGTATTCTTTCATCCCAGGACGAAGTTACCCTTGCGAAATTACGTTAAAGCAGTTTGAGCGCGGTTGGGCGGAACTAAAGCGAAATAAATCTAAATCAGTAGCGACCCGCTTCTTCGTGCGGATCTAGTTACTTAAATCATGTTCTTATGCTCGCACTTGCCATTCACCAGATCTGACTATAACTCATATTAGCGGGCAAGCACTAAGCAAGGTTCCTCTTCAAGGAAACCTCTTTTCACTGCTAAGCAAATCGCAGAGCGTCCACATCACTCTGCTCCAGCCTGTATGAATTAGTGTAGGGAGCGGTTGTCATTTCGAATGTCGAAAGTTCCTAAACCACCCGAAGTTTACCATAACAAGGCCACAGACATTCTAGCCTATTGTTACTAAAAGCAAGTTACACAATTCATACATTAAATCTAATATTCACAATCTCGGCGATCTCGATAGCTTGTTTTGTGCTGTTGTTCACTAAATTCAGATTTCATGCTGACTTGGCAACCATGCCATGGTCCATGGGCAACCAGTTATCTGGGAGCACGGTAGTGCGCCAGGCCAAGTTCCAACCAGCATGCCACTCGCAGTGCTATTCGAAGTTTGTCGCAAATGTCTATGGGCGGCAGTAGTTGGTGGGACTGCATGCTCGTTTGCTGTTCAAATAACATTTTAAAAAAATATGTAGGTACCATTATATTTATATATAGTTAATTGGTATGCTCATTTGTTAAGCACATTGTGTGGTAACACATTTATTACTTGGAGGATTATTTCAGCAAATGTTTCGACAGTATCAAATTAGTATCTACTGGCTGTAAGAGTAAAGTTTCAAACTCTCCGTCAGTGGACGCTTCTCTCTGACTAATACATTTGTGCTGCAAACAGGGATAATTTCTAATTAAGTTTATGAAAACTAACTCGGTCGAGCTGTTTGTTACTTGTGAAAGTCAACTCGGGAGAATATTATTTGGTTATAAGTCTTTTATCTTATTTAATCCCTATATGTATATTTAGAAATATTGATATCATATCCATTAATATTCTTATAAATGCGAAAATGTCTGTTTGTCCCCATAGTTTCGCTGAATCGATCTTGATTAAATTTGGCAGCTCTGATTTGGCGGGTAGATAGTTGACGGCCTTGATTAAAACATAGGCTCTTTGCCTCGGATAAATAAAGAGTCCCTTCGGATACACTACAACCTCATTGTGAGGGAAAGGCAAATCCCACGCGAAGTAGCTATTGTTTTTTTATTGTTTTTACCTATTTAACTTTCTTTTTCTGACCTTATCTTTTAACAATTCTGGTATCTGTCATACGCAAAACGTCTACAGCTGGTTTTGGTCATAATGAACAAAAAACATCCCCACACCTCGACACATTCGTTAAGCTCCTCATTTACACGAGTAAACCAGCTGAGGTCGTATTATTTACACCGAGCTCCGTCTCACCTTGCGTTGTGGCTGCCACAAGCCTTATCTCTCACACCGTGCTTCTGTAATTCCAGGATAGAACTATGGATATAGAGTTGCATAATGATGATTTTCAAGTAAGGAGCAGGCAGGTAAGTAAATTAAACAATCTGCACTGGTGAAGCGTGGTGGAAAAGAAGAAGAAAGGAAGACTCGAGTACAAATACTTATCTGCCAAATAAATTTCTGCGTCTCGGCTGCTCCTGGGCTGGGGATCGAACTTGGGACACAGAGTTCGTAAGTAAGGATCATTGACCAACACGCCACAGAGTCGTCATTTAGATTTTGATTTATTATTTAAAACGCTAACTATACAAGTTTTAGTATGCAGTTTTTTAGTTTTGTTCTAATACAAAAGCAACTTGGTAAATACAACGATTAGGACCTCTCCAAAGAGGACAATAAGAGTCCGTTGAAACAGCTATGCAGCATAATGCAAATTGAGAAACTTGAGGGAAATTAACAAAATTAATTACGCACTGAAAGGGTTCAGGAATTAACTTTAATTCAAGAGGTATTTTGAATAAACATTACGTAATGATTGTATTGTATCTATTAATTATGTAAATTTGACGAGTTTGGTTGTAATACAATTAGCTAAGAAAGAACTTTGCTCCGAATTTCACAACATATTGTGATTATGTGAGTACCTACCTAGTAATAATTAAAATAAATCAATGGCATATGTACTGACCTATTTAAATTATTTATTGATAGTTAAAATAGATACTTGCATTTTCACGTTTATCGTGTTATGCCTACTTAAATAAAATGAAGTCGATAGCTTGCATACTTATTTATAGACCGTTCACATTAAATGTTACGAGTAAAACGCGAACACTCGTAGCAACTATTTATTCACATCACTCTTCATAACGAAATGCCAAAACGGCTAAAGTAATTTTATCCGATGAGCGCTGTCCTTATAATACCTAGTAGTAGCACAGATTAGTTAATAGTTACTTTTTAAAATAAAGTTACTGCTGTTACTGGTAGGTACTAGGTAGTTATTTTTAATATGTACTCGTTGTTAGTTTTTTCGTAAGAAATAGTTACCTAGTATCTCTTTCGGTAAATATAAAAGAGTCACTAAGTTACTTATTCATGACAATCGCCGCACCGTCAGTGGATTGAAATATAATAATACCATATGAATACCGTGTTATTAATGGGCCTTTCAACGTACAAGGGAGATTAGCTACTGACAATACGGTTTCGGCAGCGCTACGAAGCTACGAGTGTTATAATAATTCTGCGAGCACAGATATGTATTATGGTAAGCTTGGAAACTACGACGTAGCTCGAAATCTGGATATCCGGACTAGACAATGTAGTCGTATTAACATATAACTTTACATATATAATATGTAAGTATATGGACTATACTTGCTACATGGACCTACTCTCTGTTAAATATTGTCGTATCTAAGATTATTATGAATATACAATTACAGAAAAGTACAAAGTACCTACAGTATATAAAACAGAAAAATACATCTAAAAAAACTAACCAAATTACGTCTTGCTGATTAAAACAATGTTTCATTAAAAGAAGACATGCAAATACGCGTAAATACAATTAACAGACATCTGACATAACTAATAACAGAATGCCTATCCCATTTACAGGACTAACTAAATAACACATCAGTTAAGAATTCTATATTAACAGCGTGAGTCAACATTCTCAGATGAAGCAACCCGCACGTAATTTTCTTGTGTTTATTGCCTTTGGGTAATAATTCAGAACATTAGAGTGATATAATATGGTTAAAATTAATGTTTTCGTTTGATAAACATGTAGGCGGCACGGCATACATTGTTTTGACGAGAAAGAAAAACATTTCGGCTTGTCGGAGAGCTAACTCATCTCACAGAAAGCATCCACTACACAGGCGCCATCCGAAATACCTTACTCATGAATAACTATTACAAATGTAAAACAGTTTACATGTTATAATGTGGACAGAACCTACCTACATTCAGTTTTATGGTAATCGCTGCAGATGCTCAAAGCTTAAGTTTGAATATGTTGAATATTATGTTTATATATTGTGCATCAGGTTTGCGTAAAAGATTCGGTTCACTTTTCTTTCATCTGCGGTTTTCTTGCAGTGCTCCGACATATTAACATAGAATATTTTTTACCTATGGGAGCCCGATTCATACTGTGTGTACCTGCTTGTTTCTACTACCTACCCACGTTATACATAATGTCATGCATTTAAGTTAAGCAATTTCGTAATAGACTTGGTATTCAAAATTATCAAAAGACCCTCTACATATATCGGTATCAGTACTCATTAGGCTTATCTTATTTTTAATTAGCATAACGAACTATTTATACCTTTACCATCGCTAAGTAACACGACACTACACAATATAATTGACAAAAAGTTAAACAGTAAGAATTGTACATGATTATAATGTTTATTTTAATTAATTACGTGCATTATTGTGAACATACAAGACGAACAATCGAATATTAACATCTTGAATGTTTAATATTATCAGACCCACGACTAACGAAGAGCGTACAGAAAACATTCAATAAAATAGGTATAGTAAATAGGTAGCTAGCGAACGGAAATTGGGAACTCATCTTGAACAGATGTGCAATCTGGTTGGCTTTGAGCCTGTAAACTTGCAACTTTCAACCAATATAATCTTTAAAAATTCCAACATTATTGCAACTTCAACGAAGTTATCGACAAACAGTATTTATTTTCAACGCATTTTATATGTGAAGGAACCAGAAACCGAGCATGCAGTGGTAATAAGTGGCCACTGCCGCCAAGAATATCTGTAATCAATCTCGATTACACTATAGGACATTTATCCAGATAGTTAGATATTAATTGACTATAAGTATGTTAGTATCAGTTATAGTATGGTAGTTAGGACTGTAGAAATAGAACTGTTAGTACAAGTTAGTCCAGTTAGTAGGAGTACATGTAGTTTCAGTCAGTATATGTTTATGTCTATATGTTATGTATATGTTTATCTATACTGAATTAAATAGTACG
>DWMR01000108.1:0-16603 GCA_018245355.1 Dalla costala
TCAAAATCGCGGACTTTCTCGTGAACAAGGTTTCTCCACTCTGTGCGATTAGCTGCCTTGTCCTCCCATCGCGTGGGATAGTTTTCTTGATAGTATAAAACAGAAATGTTAATAACGCAAAATTTTTGGAGCTCAACTAAAATGAGTAGAATAATGACAAATTTTGGAGAAAAATCATACCTGTTCATTCAACTGCCTCTTGTAGATGCTGACTTTCTGGCTGGACTTCTCAAGGGTGTCTTGAAGAAGGATAATGTTCTTCTGATCTTCTTCGCACTGGATCATGACTTCCTTGAGCTGACGCTCCTTCTTGCGCAGGATCTTGATAGTTTCCGCGTGCCTCCTCTTCTCCTCGTCCATCTCCAGCTCCAAGTCCTTGATGCGTGCCTCCATTTTGCTGATGATGCGTTTACCACCGACGATGGCGTTAGCCTCAACTTCTTCCAGACGAATAGAAATGTTCTGAAAAATAAAGCAATCGTTTTAATGTTTCGCTTAATGACTTGTTTTCCCCCAAAGGCAGCCTTTCTCTTAGATATAATTAACAGTGGCGTACTATAAACCGAATGCCTCTCCAAATGGTCAAATATTAGAGACCGCGACTGTTATCAAAAGATAACAAGTGGGAATGACTACTGAAGTAGTAGTTAAGTAGGAGTAGTATATGTTATTAACGTGCCCTCAGGTGGAGGTACTTTATCAATCAGTTACGATTTTGGTGGTACAAAGGCAGCAGTGCGGGGCTGTAGAGCTATGAGCCTTTGAATTAGTTACCATACCAATAATTTATCTAATAAATCTTTAATATGTCGAGCAGTAGTTATTAAGTATGTAGTCGTAAATACAACTCATAAATATAGGGCATTCTATAGTTTAACTATCAATTTATTAAATTATTAATTAGTAGATACTAGCGCCCCGGCAAACGTTGTCTTGCCCTTATATGATTAAAAATGTATGATATTTTCAGCCTTAGATTGAAGCAAGTAGGTTTTCAGCCATCAAAATTCGAGAATGCGACAGCTTCACAGAATGTTTGATAACCAACAAATATGTCGATCCTTTGTCATAATGACACTACTGTTGTTAGTTGTTGTTGTTGCATTGTTAAAATCTAAATAGGTACGCGATAATCCGAATATTGTGAATATATGTTGTCGACTCGAAACCCTTACGTTCTTCAATTTGAGGGGGTCCGAGTCTATCGAAGGGACGAACATAACATGTTTGACAGGTAGGAACAGTTTGTATGGGAAAAGAAGTGTTCAGAAAGTGTTGTTTTTACTATTTTCCTCGCAACTTTTCCATATTATCTTTATATTATATAAAAATATTTTTTTTATTTCTTTTTGTATGGATAGTTATATTTACTGTAACACAATATAATATGTATGTATACTAGCTTTTGTCCCGACATCGCCTGTGTAGATTAAACTGAACAACTCGTTCATTGATTTAACTATAAAAGTTAAAATAAATTAAATTATTAAACTGCAAAAGCACGTTAACTGAAAAGAAATAAACAAGCACTAAATATGAAAACTTTAAAAGGTATCGCAGGCAGAGACTAATCGACTTCGGTTCGTCTCCTGCCTGCGATTACTTTTAAAATTTTAATTTTAGTGCCTGTCGATAAGGTACCTACTTTCTTTCAGTGTTACTTAGAAGAATATCTAACGGTTATAGGCTAGATACAATAGAATGTAAGTACCTACTACCTAATATTAACAAAAATACACCTGATGCTTTGCACAGAACGATAGAAAGCAAATGGATCGGTGCTTGAGCATAATACTATATTATTATATGTATTTATGCTGTCATGTCATGTGCACCGCGAGTGTTCCATAACATTTTAATTAAAAGTAAACTAGGTACTTCCTTCACGTAGGTACCTACGTTAGGTAGGTAGAGTACTTACGAGAGGATTACTCAGTGCTCGCGTTGGCTACCCATCAGAACTCAAACATACAAACGAATTAAAGTCGTATTGCCATTAAACAGAACATAAATTAACTTGACGATACTAAAATCGCAGCAACAACGGCTTGCCAAGAATGCCATTCTATTTAAATATTGAAGCGTTAGTAAATAAACAAAGAATAATATAGAATCCTGAGTTAATAGGTACTTACAGGGCAAAATAATTTTTAAAGATCGATTTTAAAAAATAGATTTGTTTTACTGTGCAGTGCCCGGTCAATAATGCAGAAATAGAGAGCAAAATACCAATGAGCACGTCTCTAATTGAAACTATATTCAAATGTTTATGTAAAATCCCTAATATTTCCAGGATTTTCAGCTTTACATTTTTAGACATTTCTATTGGTCAGCTACAATTCAGTTCTATTCTACGTACCTACAGCTCAGAATACAGAATAAACCAGAAGGCGTGTATTCCATTGATATCAGTATCAACCGTACCTATATAAAAATAATATCACATATATCAGACGCCACAATTACAGAAATTGTCCTCGAAACAAGACATTTTATAATCGTCTTCACTAGGGTTCCATTCTTGACCCTTTAGTTGTCGCTATGGCCGATGGCGTCTGTCTGTAAGAGACATCTATAAATGTATAATGTATGTTCATAATCCAAAAGCCAAAAATATTATTTAATTTAAGTAAAGAAGTTTTCGATAGTAGACACTAGCTACGCCATGTAAAAAGAGCCAAACTTTTTTTGCGAACTGTTTTTTAACAATATTCCATTAAAAAGCAAAGGATCGATAGTCAGCCTGTGAATATAGCATGATGTGAAATTCGGAGTTTTTGTGTGTATTATTTATTATATTTATTTAAATAGGTATAATCTTTTATTATTACAGGGACTCTCTCTAGAGGCCTGGGCTTGAGTATCACCTTAGTGAAGTTACTTTTGAGAACGTTTCATATGTTATCTAGGGATTAAAATAAGTTGTTTGCCTTATAAGAAAAAAAATAAGGACACCTTGACGCCTACTGTACTCAAAGTGTCTATGGATGAACCCACACTTGGCTAAGGTGATGGGCTATGACGCCTATGACTTTAATCCATCTTTAATTAGCGGAGACCCATGCCCAACTACGAAAACTTAAAATTCGGCAACGCCTGACGACAGAACAAATCGTATTTCGAAGGTTTATGTTCTTTTTTGAAAAATAAAACAATGTCATAAAACTATTGTTAAATAATTGAAATCCGTACATGTGTTTGGGAGCCACTACAGACAGACACTCAGTTACGGGTCTCAAATATTTAAATATTTAGGTAAAAATAAAACATTTACCGGTTTGCGCGAGTGACTAGCTAGATGTTACACACGCTTATTGTCTGAATCCTAGTAATTTATGTAAAACAAGAATACTAAAGTAATGGAATAAAATTGGCTTCTTACCTTGTAGGTTTTGTTTTCATCCAGACAGGCAATGTCAATCCATCTTTAATTTCGGGGTCACTCGATGCCATAGTTGTAATTTAGAATAAACTGCGCAATATAGATAATACAGGTGTGCAGTGTTCAGCGATGATTATGAACGACAAGGCAACACAGTCGCGACTCGAACGCTAAACGCGAGACTGAATACTAACAAGGAACAATTTATCGTGAGCAGAAATGATAAGACTAAATTGGTTGCCAACATTGAGAAGGTAAACAGTCGAAAATTAATAATGTTGTGCTTATAGAAGAAAATCTAAACTACTAATGAAATAAAACTAAAGATCCTCAAGACACTCTCTGAGATGCACTTGACTTTAAACAGAGTGATTCTGAAGACATCTGCAACAAAAAAATTAAAGTTATTATTTATGCTCCAGTCCAGTAAAAATTAAATATGAATACAATACCTCTATTTTATGTGTCTTGTCTAGTGTAAAATTCTGCTTTGTTTACAAATAAAGAATATTGTATTGTATTGTATTGCATTGTATTCTAAATATTGCACTTTTAAACATTGTATGGATTTACTTAACAGTTAAAAATCAAACAATAATCGAATAATATAAATAAAAATTCAAATTAGTACTAATGTAGTAGTAATGTAATGTATCTTCAACAGTAATAATAAAATTAATGAATAACATAAAAATTGCATAATGTAATAGGGCTGTGGGAGTTAGGACTGTTAGTGTATGTAAATCCTGTTAAGAAATATTAGTAATGCTAGTTAGTATTTGTCCTATTTGAACTTGGTCACACAAGCTTTGCTATTCCTGTGGACTGAGGTGGTCACCTATTGTATAGGTGTAATAGGGATTCACTACACCCATCTAACCAGTAAACAGGTTCTACCACCTAACACAAACTCTAGTTTTAAGAAATACGTCAAATTTTGTGACCGGATATTCGACATATTAGTATGTATGTATCACCATTATATAATATTGACGACTCAGTGGTGTGTTGATCAGTGACCCTGACTGACGAGCTGTGGGTCTTGGGTTGAATCCCCGGCTGGAGCAAACATTTATTTGGCAGGTAAATGTTTGTACTTTTAATGTGTTGTGTTCTGTGTGTGTCCGCCACCTGCAACACAGGGAATGCTAGTGCGGGAGTGTGAGCATATATTATTATTTATTATGTTTGAAATATATCACCTGTATTAGTATGTATTGTATTAGTGTTGCCAGATTTTTTTTTAGATTGTAAGGGACAAATGCTTAAATGGGCAAAAAAATACAGGATTTCAGTTTTTTATCCGAGACAAATAAAAAACAAAATTATTTAATGAGATTTTTTATTTATTGAGTATTTTTCTGTTGAACATGCAAGTTGAGTATGAGTAGGTACTTGTCAGCCGTAGCACGATCGACTTTGCAATAACAAATCGAGTGAGGTTAAAACACAAGACAGTCACTCCCAGCGGGACATTTAAAATTATGCCTGAAACATGGGATATCCCATGAAAATGAGACGTCTGGCAACACTAATCAGTAGCTACAATACATAAGATCTTTTCTTCTCTCTTTCTTACAATATGAGGTCAAATGTGTACCTACTAGTATAATAGTGGTCAGTGGGTAAAAGGCACAAAGAACAGGGCCCGAGATACAAAGCCACAGGCAACCACTGATTGACACAAATAGGTATTATGTTAGAGCCTGTCTTCATATGTAGAAGACTCACACATGTGCCCAGAAGAATTTGCAATATAAATGCTCACAGCTTACAATCTAAAGCTCTTTATTAGTTTATGTTCCTTTTGTCTATCCCCACTCGCTCATACGCCCATAGCCATACGCTAATTAAATACTTGCCTTTAATTGCATACAATGATCCGTAAAGCATTGCTAAACGTCATTTGTTTGAGATCTTTTTATTAGCATGATTTTTAATGATAGTCACTTTAACATTTCAATTAACGACTTAACGACATGAATAAATGTAGAACTAGAAATTTATATTTTATGGACAAATTGAAGTAGATGCATTTGGTATGTATGGTATGCATGATAAGTATGCATGCAACATAATTTACCAAAATAAGTACATAACACAAATTGGTTATTTCATAACGCCAAATAGTAAATAATACTTACTGTGTTACATAGGGTTGCTGTTAAACTATTACACATCATCTTTAAAAAGTAATATCAGAAATCACACCACCGAGCAAATATGTAATAATATGAAACGGGACGAGAAATCAAGAACGAAACGAAATTGCGAACTAGTGCGAATGCGAAACAGCGAAATAAATGAACTGAACGAAATAGAAACAGTTAAGTACTCTGTGGAAAGGAATGAATAAAATTCCTAATGTCAAATTTGGCGTCGAAGGAGGCTTACCACACATTTCCCGGCACGATCCGATCAGACAAAAGTGAGTAAGGTGAAAGCACTAGGGCCGACACGACACATTCTTATAATTTAATCTTACTGAATTTGAATGTAGCGGTCCGTGAACATACGATACGAGATGAGAGTAACCCTTTAGGCTACAGTACGGTGACGCTCTTAAGGCCAATCAAGCCAACAACATGTGTCAATCAAAAAATAAAATTCAATGTCGCTGTCGCTATTCCATTCATAAAACTGTAGTGCCTTTTAAAAATGTCCTCTGTTTGTCGGACGCGACCGGCCACATGGTTTTGCAATGAGTGAAAGTCTGTGAGACGAAGCGTGTAGTGTATTAATTGTATTATTATGTATACAATCAGAGCATTCGTTGTAATGAACGAACGAACATCAAAATTCCACGCAATGGCAGAACGGCATGATATTCCGTTGCCTGTCATTGACATTGACACTGACACTGACATTGTTAATTTAATTGTTAGGTACTGTTGATTTTCTTCTACTTGTTCGTTATTTTGTTATTACGCCAGTTAATACTTCTCATCTTTCATAAATGTAAGCTCGAGGAATCGGCATTTCTTACAGTTATAAATATTTATTGCCAAAGTTGAAATGGCAAATGAGGAGCCCACCGATTTGGATTGGGTGCAACTGCGCCGTGAAATGGGCACTACCCACTACAGTGAAAGTTCAAGTGAAAAATTTGCCCGAAAGTTTAATGAAAATCCTTTCGTCCCTATAGGTAACGTAAAATAGCAAACAATTAGTTATGTATTATGTGGACTACGTACATCCCGTATTTTATGTATCTACTTACCTAAAATTCACTTATTATGTATGTTATTTTCCAAACTCAACTCTAAACATGAGTATAATATATTATGCAATTTTTTTTAGGTTGTCTAGCTACAGCAGGCGCATTGTCATATGGCCTTTGGTGTTTCCGGACTGGCAGATCTAAGCTATCACAACAAATGATGAGGTTGAGAATTGTAGCTCAAGGATTCACGATTACAGCTCTTGTAGTTGGAGTCATGATGACCGCTGGAAAGAACATTAAATAATGTATCTCTGAGTATCTAATAAAAAAAATTTTTGTTAATGTAACTTATTAATAATTTGTAGAATTTTATTTGAATTTCATTAGTTTTCAAAACTTAACTGCAAGTACATATTTATACCTACGAATTTTACCTTATAGAAAGCTAATTTATGTATTTTATGTTGTATCATCAATTAAATACAAAGATGTTTGTGTAATACATGAAATACATTTATATAAAAAGCAAGCATTAAAATATCGTATGAATTATTTAATGACTTCCCTTAATAAATAATATCTTTATTAAATAATCAATGCATGCAAGTAGTTTGAACTACTTTGAACACAGTGCAAACCATTCAAATGAGTTGCGTTGAGTGCAGAGGCAAAGAGAAGAGTATACTAATCTATAATATAGATATTATGGATGTAGAGGTTAAAGAGCTCATAACGTATCGTCAGTTCACAACGTTATTTGTCAAAAAAAATAATTTCGTACATTGGAACAAACGAAAAAAATTTTGGGTAGTACATGCAACTAATTTTAAATAAATATTTTATGGTTCATATCAAAATAAAAAAAATAGAATCATGATTTTATAGGGTGGAATATCGATTTAAAATTTTTGATTTTTGTGTAATAAATCGATTTTTCGATTAATCGATCTCAGATCGCCATCCCTAGCCTAGTCAGTCAGTCACATAGAGTAGGTAACTCTCAGAACAATAACTTTGTTATTATTCTGAGAGGTAACTACGGTAAATATCATATCATACTCTTGAAGCTCTTGATCATACTGAAGACGTCACAGCACAAAAGTTCAAATAAGTTACCACTTTACATCGTCTTCTCATTGTCAGTTGTCAGTCACTTCACTCTCACTTCAACAGTGTCAGTCAGTGTGTTTGTGAATTGACATCGCGTGAATTGAGTTTTTTGTGTTTAAAATAAAAGTTAATTCGTTTTGATTTCTAATAATTATGTATCATGAATAAAAGTTTACATGTAATTTCAACTTTATAAGATAACTACAAAAATGAAACCTGATAAAGAAACGATATGAGGAAACAATAAAGTGTTAAATGCCAGAGAGGTTCATTTTGTCATTTTATACTTTTTTTTTATCGACTCCTTACTTGATAAAGTACTGATGATATTGCAGTAACAATTGTAAATATGAATGGTTTCATAGCCTTGCATTGTGGTAAGTGAACTACAAGTTGAAGTGATTGTTGTAAAATGGAATTTTAAAATCTATTAGTTAAAGTCAACTGGGCCACCGCGCACGCACTTTTATGCGCACGTACCCATGATTACACTTTACAGGGGAAATCTGAAAAAAATCCCAGAGATGAGATTTATTAAAAATGAAGTTTTTTTTTTTAAATATTTGCCTTACTGCTGGCATCAGGCTATAAATCACATTTGTTTGACTTATCAGTTACATTTGTTGGGTGTGTAAACCCATGGGTCTGTCTTCTCACCACATTACAGCTTTCCAGCTAGTACCTTTAGGCTAGAAGATTCAGGCTAATCTTTGCCACATTAGGTGGTACACATGGTTGGCAATGGTTTTTATGTGATCGATTTATTATTTTGTTATAGGAGCAGGCTACCACAGTGACTCGCTGAAGAAGGAATATCAAAAACTGTGTCACACAGCATGCAGGAAAGCTATAGAGGCACTTCAGCAAGGAGGCAATGCGGTAGATGCAGTAGAGAAGGCCATTATTTGTATCTTTTTTTAATGTTACATTTTAGCTTAACGAACAAGCAGACCTGATGGTAAGTGGTCACTGTCTCCTATGGACAGTATGGACGCTCGTAACACCAGAGGAGCCATCACTGTGTTGCCGGCCGTAAAGGAGAGTGCTTTTTGTGCCTTATTTGAAAAACACTTGTCATAGTCATGAGAAAACTTCAGTTGGATAAACCCTCTTGCAAGAAGTAATACTGTGTGAAAACCTTTACAAAATGTGAATGAAACCAACATAAGGTTGCTACCCAATTGGCATTGGCCTTTGTTTAAATATTGAAAACCACATTCAAAATGGTTCAGGCCTTATTGCAAACAAACTGATAACGCTATAAACATAATTCAATACTATCAGAGCTCATACACATTTATGTCTGTATTTTTATTGAATAAACAGCATGTTTTTTTCTAAAGTTAACTATTATACTTATGTTGGGTTTTCTTTTTTCAGAGTTAGAAAACAGCCCTCTTACTAATGCTGGTTATGGATCCAACTTGAGTTGGGATGGATTAGTGGAATGTGATGCTTCTCTAATGAATGGACAAACATTACACTTTGGTGCATGTGGTGCGGTCTCCAATGTCTGGAATCCAATTTCTCTAGCCAAACAGATCTGTATTAAACAGTGTGAGAGTTTATCTCTAGGCAGAGTACCACCATGTATCCTCACTGGCCAGGGAGCAAAAGCCTGGGCAGAGAGAATGGGCTTAAATATAGTAGACTGTAAAAAAATGATTTCAGGAAAAGCTTTTCGTAATTATAAGCATTGTAAACGAAAGCTGAAGCGATATTCTCTCCAGAATGATATAAAATTTAGCCCTTTAGATACAGTTGGAGCGATCTGTGTCGATTCAAATGGAGTTGTAGCTTCAGGGGCTAGTTCAGGAGGAGTTTCTTTAAAGCATGAAGGCAGAGTTGGCCAAGCAGCTTCCTTTGGCAGTGGAGTGTGGGCTGTGACAAGCAGAGACGGCATAAAACCATCAATCGCATCTTGCACATCTGGTTGTGGAGAACATTTGATAAGGACACAATTAGCAAAGAATACTGCTGAGAGTCTGCTGGACTCTTCCCCAGTTCTAGGCTTAGATAAATGCTTAAAGGAACAGTTTTTGGAATCACCATTTCTGTGGGATATATCTGAAAGGCTAGGTGGTGCTTTGACGTTAATATTCAATCCACAGGCTGGAGAAGGGGAATTGCTATGGGGTCACACTACAAAAACCATGTGCATTGGATACATGTCAACAGATAACAAAAAACCAAAGGTATTGGTTATAAACTATAATAATAATAATATAAAACATTGTAATATTCCGATGATAATACTAATTCAACCTTGAGGAAAGGTAAACTAATTAATGCAGTTTGTTAAAGAACCTTGCAATAGCCATTGTTGAAATATAAAGTAAAACAATTATATGAAATTGTTTGATATTATGTCATATCATTATACGACATTAATTATATATTCTTATTATTTTTTCAGTGTACAATTTCCTACTTGCCACCAAAAGTCCGAACTGGTTGCAAAGCAGTAGTCTCTGGAGTACCATTCAAAGTTGCAATGCAACCAAGTCCAGTGTTAAAGTGGGAAATTAAGACTGACAACAACATGAATGGATCTCTTTGATATAGGATAGTATGGTAGTGATAGGAATAATATAAGATATAGTGCAGTATTGCAAAATAGGAGCATATCAGTATATTTTGACATACATGCATGACACACTAGTGATATTTAGATAGTTGTAACAGTGATAGGAATAATATAAGATATAGTGCAGTATTGCAAAATAGGAGCATATCAGGATATTTTGACATACATGCATGACAAACTAGTGATATTTAGATAGTTGTAACACTGATTTAGAAGAACAGAGAATTCTTTCTTGACAATTTTCCTATTATACTTGACTAATTGTATATTGTGCAACATTTTTATGGAAGCTTCATAGGATATAATAGGTATTGCATTCGTTGAAGTATACTTAATAAAAATTATACTTCAATGATTGCATTAAACTTCTTTCCATGTTTCCATGTAATACAAGGTATACTTAGTTGAATATTTCATAGTAATTATACTTTATAATAAACTTGGTTTGTAACATCTTTAAGTTTTTCGATTTCTTGTAGAATCTACTGCAACAAGATTATAGTAAGGCATTGCCTTCAGCAATAACAGGTGTAGAGATATTTTTCGTTTTTTCCCCCAAGAGGAACTAAAAGCTGTTTAATTCACATTTGAAAGTTTGCGAGGAAAGCTACAAATACAAATGAAAATCAATGTTGGTTTTGAAATCTTTATTAAAAAAGAATGTGCTAAAGATATAAGTAGTTAATTCGGTGAGAAGTGATTAAGTACGTAGATATTAGAGTACAAAATTAAAAGAAAAATAGCATTACGTCCTCTTGCATAGTTCATACACACAAAATTACCCAACAAGGTAAATTCGAACAGCACCATGGTATAGTACCAATCTTCAATAATTCTCCTCCATTTCTTTCTTCGCAAATTTCTTTCCAAATTGGCTGTTTTGTATAACAAGTCATTTCATTATTAAAAAATTCTACAAGGCAACAAAAATTGTGAACTAAATCCTGATTATAAAAAAAATAAGCGTAACTGTCAGTCAGATAGAGGAATAATGCAGCTCTGGTTAATTGAGTCATGGATAAAATGTTGAAATTGTCTTTGAAACAAGTACATAATTTATTTATATTTTGAGAATTGGGCGTTCTGAATCTAAACCATTTGAATCTATTCAGTTGTATTATTTTTTCTCAAAATACAAGTGCAACTTACAAAAATTGTATTCAATTTTATAACAATGACGAACATTCATTTTTACATTAATATCTGCTGCTGCATACATTGCATTCATACATTTTCCACCCTTAAACACTATTGTATTGTAAATATTGTATTCCGTTAATATTAAAATTAATAAGTTTCTCTGTATATGTTACTGATACTAAAATTATGCGTTTTGTACTCGTCTAAAATTAATTACGCGTAAGTTACCTAATACCTCGAAGCTACTATGTATTGCGTAGTTTGATAGTTATTATTGAAATTTATAAAGCACTAGCTATTTCCCGCGATTTCGTCCTCATTAAATGTTGATTCCCTCGGGACATGTACAAATATTCGGATTAATAGTATCCTATGACTTTCTCCGTGACTCTAAAAATCTATCTACCAAACTCTATGAAGTTCGGTTGTATGGTTTAGCCGTGAAGGCGTATCAAACAAACAAATGATTAGTTAGATTGATATGGAAAAATGTAATCCATAGATTTAAATGCATTACTTTGTGACATTTGTCAAGATGGTTTCTATTTCAAATAATAAAAAATAGTTTTACTTGACAAACTTAGTACTATTGAATATTTTTATTTTAATCACTGCATTTTGTGCAAATCACAAACCGATTTGTGTTAAATATTTATGGAGATAGGAGAGAACTTGAACATTGAGTTATTACACTATATTATTATCCATAATTTAATAACTGGGGTAAGTATAAATATTCGTAGTTATTGTTATTAGTACATTATAGTCACTGGCAAGGCATATTTATTTAGTTGACTGTTTCTCAACCAAAGTCGTAAAGACACTTGAATGTAATTATTATTTACATAATATGAATAGATATAATCAGTAGCCTCAAAAATTGATTAAAACAAATCAAGATAAAATCCTTCATAAAGCATACTTATCAAGGATAGTTACATATTTTTATAGATATGCCAAAGACACTCATTAAATGCCAAACTAATACTGCTATAAACTTATTTAATGTAGGCTGTTACTAAATTATTGCCAACACATATTAAGATAAATATCGACAATCACACTTATAAAACATTTGAATATCAAGGCATCACATCAGTCTGTATTATTTATCACTTGAAGCGAGAATCTTTAGGATTCTCCTACACCCTGTTTAATATCATACGCAACCGTATTCGTACCAAATGGCCGACTCTTTTGAATTTTCCGGCTTGTCATTACGACTTGGTGTTCGCCGATCATGCCTCATGTTAGGGTCTTCTCTGTCCTGTAAGTTGTCGTCGACGGTAGGTCGCGAGTGCTCCGTCATGGACCTCGAATGCTCATTAGTAGGCCTGTCATTACTTTGACATGCTCCCTCGCCTATCACAGTCGATATACGATTGTAGACCAAGTATGTTGGATTTTCTTTAATAGGTGTACTCTGAGGCTTGCTGTTCAGGGTGACGTCCGGGTTGTCATCAGTTAAATATACGGTGCGTCGCGATCCCGCCGTGCCGAATACTGGTGAAGGTGTAGATGCTGTAAGGTTATGAAAACAAAGCTTTAAATACACACATAAATATATGCGTGTTTAATTTAAGGATGGATTATTCATATTTACTAACAGGATTGGCTTACACTAACAGTCCTATCTCCCATGGTCCTATTACTAACGAATAATAAACAATTGATATTCTGTTTACCTAATACTAACAGGACTAACTAATTAACTAGCAGTTCCTCGCAGTCTTATTTAAAGTTTTTCATAGACGACAGACAGCAGGGAGTGGTGGGACCCCTAAGGGATTCTGGTGGGTAGTTCAAGACTTCTAGTGTAAGTTGAATTCGCAGGGCTGCCAGATTTAGAATACAAAAAAAAATCATAATTCGTTCTCTAAGGTAATGAACCAAACAATGGACTAAGTTTAACGATTTTTACATTATCATTTGTAAAAACTGATATAACTAGGTAAAAAAGGTTTACCTGCAGGTAAACCTGTGTCGGACTCCAACCCCTGAAAACTATTCCGATGAGAAGGTGGAACAGCTTTATGTGGCCTTCTACGAAGGGAAGCTCGTATAAGGGCGTCATCCCCACCACCACTATGAATCGACGCTGTAGAGAGTCTTCGCACGAAATTCCCCTCATTTGTCAATCTCGGCTCTAAGCTATGAATGGAACCAGACATTTCTAGATTATCAGTTTTAATTGCCATACCATCGTCAAATCGTCTACTAAAACTAGAATCTGAACTATGTCTCGGTGAGTCTGCACTGGGGTTAGAAGAACCTTGGTCTGGGTCGGGTATTTTGGAGGTTTTCTCCAACTCTTGAATTCCTGGATCAGACTCACCCGACTCGGAGCCGGCTAGTGTTAGTTGGGACTTAGAACGGCTAGAATCTTCAATTCTTTTATTATTTCTTGTAGGCACTTTATTTATCAAATCGGTGCCGGCTTTACGAACTCTTTTAACAAATGATGCACCGAAACCACGTCTTTTCGTAGTACAATTATCTAGTTTTTTGTAATGTTCCATTATTTTCTCTTCCAATTTTTCCTTTTGTCGGCAAAGGGCGTTTACTTTATCTGCGAACATCTTTTCCTCTTCGTGGTAATGTTGTTTATCTTTTAAGGAGTGCGCCAATAGTTCGTGGTACTGCGTAAGGAGCTGAGACACGTGATCCATTAGTGATCTTCGGTCGGCATCCAAGCTTTTGTTCATTTGAATTAACATTTCACAATGTTGATTGGTTTTACTTAATTCTAGCTCCATGCTAGTGATAATCTCTAATTTAGTATTTATCTCTCCAGACATTTCCGTATTTTTTAATTTCAACTGTGCTACTTCAGTTCTAATATTTCTATACTCTTCTTGCATATTTCTATACTCTGTTTTCAATCTGTCGCTAGCTGTAAAAAGATTTCGGAAGTCTTCTTTTAATTTTGAATGTTCAGCCCTAAGATTTGTTAAGTTTCTAGACTCTATTCTTAAATTTTCTCGTTCGATTTCGAAATCAGAGATTTTCTTTTCATAGCTCGTCAACTTTTCTTTAAATTCTCGATTTTCCAACTTCAAATCTCTAATAGCAATCTTAACGGGTTCCTTTTCACTTAGAAGGGTTTCATATTCTGTATTCAATTGCTCATGTAGAGTTTGCAAAGCTACCTGATCACGCAAAAGATTATCCTGTTTGTCCTTTAATACTTCTAGCTGCTTAATGATTTCTTCTTTCTCCGCAGCCAGTTGACTGTTAGCTAGCTGTAATGTCATCTGCTGTGATATTAATGAACCATTTTGTGAATTTAATGTCGCTACATTTACTTGTAGTTTAGCATTATCAGCTTGACAGTTCTCAAGTGTAGCTTGTAATGCTGCCAAATCGGATGATAATTGATCGATTTGAGGATTAATAACATTTTCATCAAATGCAGGCTTCTCTACATGATCGCAATTGCACTCTACCGGTTTGGTTAAATTTGCTTTAACTGCAATTTCAGAAATTGTAGTTTCGTGATCAGTATTCGTAATGATTCTCTCCAATAATTCTTCTACATTGAACTCTTTACATATTATATCAGCTGTATTAATTCCCAGCTTTTCCATATAATTTCTTAATTTATCAAAGTTCACTTTCTCTGTTATTAAATTTTTCTGCAATGTTTGTATTGTTTCTGTATCAACTTTTTTATGAGACTTTAATTCTTGCGTTTTTTGTTCAAGATCTTGGAGTCTCCCAATCATTGTATTGTTCAATTCTACCTGTCTGGTTAACCTTTCTATTTCTTTATTTTTTATTTCAATGTCTGTTGTTATAGTATCAAGTGTAACATCTTTTTCTTCAACGGCTTCTCTTAATTTATTTACTTCTCTTTGCAAGTTATGAGTTTCCTTTTCACTGTAAGTTAACTTTGTCTTTAGCTCTTCTGTTTGAATAATGAACCGAGTAACTTTTTCTGCCTCAGGCTTAACTATATTTAATTCTTTAGTTCTAGCATCTAATGTTTTCTCTAAATCATCCGCCCTTCTTTGTATCGAGTCGCACAACATTTGAATTCTTTGTTTATCTTTTGTAAGTGATTCCAAATGTCTTTCAAAATCTTGTAATTTATTTTTTTCCGACTCCCGGTCAATCGATTGTCTATCAATAAAAGCCTTTTTGCTATCAAGAGAATCTTGTAGTTTACGATTTTCTTCGAGTGCGTTTTTAAACACTTCCTCTAATTCAGAGTTCTGTAGCATAAATCGATGGCAGTTTTCTTGTAACTGCTCACATTTAAGAGTTAATCTTTTCTTTTCTTTTTCTAATTCCAAAACTTTGTCGCTACTTTCCAGTATAGATTGTTCTCGCAAATTGTCAATGGTGGAAAGTAGTCTTTTATTTTCTAATTCGAGTTTTAAAGCGCGCGCTTGTGCATTGCTCGTTAATTGTTCTGATAAACTGTTCTCACCAGATTCTAAAGTACTCTCACATTCATTGTCGGTATCTAAATTACTGTTGTTACTCTCACTGAGCACAGATTTTGTAATGTACTGCAAATGATTGTTTTCTTCTATGAGCTCTTGAATCTTCTGTTGATCAGCATCTCTTTCCTGTAAGCAAATAGATGGATAAATAAAGAAGATTTAGCATTTAAAAGATTTCCTCTACAAAAGTTTACCAACCAGTGCTATGTCGTTAGCTTCCCTTTTTAATTTTATCATAGCTGCTTCTAGAGTTAAACACTGCTCGGCTCTCTTCCGCGCTCTTTGTAATTGTTCTTCCAAAGCGTCTCTTGTTTCCATAAGGGCTTTATTGTCTTCGCGTAATTCGGCCACTCGAGTTTTGTAGTATTCTGCATCGGCTAAGCGGTCACGATAACGCTGAATTTCCTGCTCTAATCTAAAATGCAGAAGAAAAATAAGTCCAGACTAATATGTCGAGTCCAAGTTACTTTATCGTAAAAGTTACGATTTGTATAATATGAAACGACTTGTATAAAATCAGAAAATTTGTCAAATGTTGCACACCTGTCGCATCTTTCTGCTTTTTCTCTGAGTGCATCGACTTCATCTCTATAAGCGGCTGCTTTTCTAGCTTCACTGAACCACTCCTGACTGTCCGCTCGTAATTTGGTGAGAACTAACTTCGTATGTTCCAACTCTTCCCGACATTCCGATAACTGTTCTGATTTTTCCTCCCTGTAAATAAAAACATTTAACATGTAGTAGGTAACAGGTAAATGTTATTTGATGTGTCA
>DWMR01000109.1:0-16527 GCA_018245355.1 Dalla costala
ATTTTAGCTTGAGATACTGTAATTGTAAAAGTTTGAGGTATCTTTATTTTAGACTGGACTTCCGGCAAAGTCCAGCCTGCGTAAATTTCGTTTTACATACCTACAAACTTTCGTCCCTAAATCTATTTAAGTATCTACTTGACGATGAAGATAACAAACAGACATTTTTTCATGACGTAAAGTTTGGTTAATTGTTCAATTGATCAAAATGGTATAGTAGAATAACTATAACACAAGTTACATCGCCACAAGGGCGGAGAATCATTTAGTCCGCCCTTAATAATCACTAGATAAGAGTTTTGCAATAAAAACTACATAAAACAACATCATCTGTGGACTATCAAAGTTTACAGATGATAAACACAACATAATTTTATTCTCCAAAATAGTAGATACATTTTGGAGGATTATGTTAAAATGCTGGCATTGTCACCCCTTTAGGCCAAATGCAAAGGCTATTACGGCCGATTCAAAATTGTTTAGATTATACAATCGATGCTGTCACGCAATTCTGACACGATTTAATTAAGCCCCGACGTCTCGTACATGACGTCACATACCTGCACATTCAAAATGCTCAGTGTTCGTCGCAAAATGTTTCACAATTCTGCTATTTGTAGTTCTGATAGGACTATTGACACATGTTTATCCCTACTAAAGTCTACCATTATAAAATTGTGACGAATCGTGTGTATTCGTTGAAAATGTTTTCAAAAAGGTCTGGTGTAAGAACGTGTTTTAAAAAACCATGAAAAAGTATGAAAGTCAAGTTAGTCATACAAAAACCACCGACTGAAATTTAACGGCGTCTTTTACGACTCAAAAACTGCGATATTTTTCCTTCTAATCCCTCTCCTCCACAAAATGCCGACAATGCATATAACGCCGACATTAGGTTGGCCAATACCTTTCTTTAGTATCCACTGCAGTACCTACCCACAGCATTAATAGGACAAGAACATAAGACGTGTTTTTGTAATAATAAAGGTTATTGTATGTAACGCCATGCCTCAGATCATACAATGTGTTGGTGACAGTAGTTCTGTTACAGAGCACTATTAAAAATTAATGTATAGTTGTTTTTACGAGCGCTCTGGGCCGCGCACACCTGCCCGTTATATTGCCGGCGATGTTGGTTGAGTACCATTCCGTATACATAGCGCATTTGAGCTGTAAAAGTGCGATTTGATTTTCGGAACAACATGTTTCTATGGCTCATATACAGTTTTGTATAATTTATTACAACTGTATAATGGTTTGCAGGTTTTTACAGTGGCTTGCAAAATGTAAAAATATTTCGTATTTCTTTTAGATTTTTTAGATTTCATGCAGCTATTTTATTGTTAACCCATTACTGTCTTACTTCTGGCCTTTTGTTTCCTCTTTGAATGATATAGTTACAATACAAAACACATTATTGTACACCATGACAGAACATACAAATTTAGGAATCTGCTCTTGGGCCGGCCCTCCAACAATCCGCATTTGAACGGCATGCTAGAGTAGGTACGCATGCCTTCTAATTTTGTGATGAAATACTCATGTCTTACGCCGAGACAAGTTAAGACAATAATGGGTTCTAGCAATAACACGAACTAAACATTGTAATGTTCTTGAATAAATAGGTTTGAAAGATTAACCGGGCCGTCAATACCCGATTATTCCTTGCCAATTAATTAGCTGTTGTGGAGATCAAAGACGCACAGTTTGCGATCTTTGTTAAGTCTCCGAGACAGTCAACTTGATAATGAGCCTGACAGTTTCAGTTCGCCCCGATTGACACAATGTTCGCCGGGTGTCCTCTAAAATATGTTGATAAAGTTGAGAATTGCTTGCACTTCGTCTCCTATCGTTTCTTGCTTTGCGGCCATCATTGCCATTCATTGGTTCTTATTACAATTGTGTATTGCAAACGGTGATTCAAATTGGTCCTATGCAATCATCTCACACTAATAGCTTACAAGTTTGAGATGGTTTGTTGATTTATTTATTCACTTAAGTAGGTTAGTATTTAACTTAAACTTTAACTTACTTATACTTGCGCAAAACATTTAAAATGGGATACAACATTTATAAAAGAAAATACTATTTGTCTTAACTTCCTATTAGTATGGCATATGGTGGGAACAGTCCCTTACTTTTGCGATGAATAAATTTATTTGGGCTAATAGTTTAAAGATTAAGCGTTAAGGGCTTCCTACAGTACGGTCGCGTTCATCGAATACCTGCGTCAGGGAGATTGGCGCTAATCTGTTTAATCGACCGAAATCGAAGGAATTAATGTTAATTTAATCCTTCAACGCCAAAACTTGCATGGCACATTGATAGGGTCACTGTGCGGTCAGTAGATTCTGATAGAGGGTTAATCGTTATTATCAACTTCATCAACTACGCAAGCGTGCTAAAGTAAGTGATAATTTAATTTTTTTAATAGATATACGATGCCCCCTGTGCTTGGAGCACGCTCTAGCTAGACCTACTATGTTCAGCATCTAGCTAGAGAGACCCATGTCGTGCAGAAAGCCGCTAACTAATGGTTTAAAGCATATAGGTATGCAATTAACGTTATAAAGTTAAAAGTATGCATTTGGACTAAATATCACCACTGGTGTGTAATAGTGATATTCAGACAAAATTATTTATTTTAATTAATTTAGAAATGTCAGCATATCGAGTAGTATCACGTAGTATTCATACCTGTAAAGCTTCAATCAATCAATAAAATGATATTGATAATTATAAATTGTAAACTTAAATCGATTCACTTACTTTTTTTATTTGTGTGTTTTGTTTTCCCCATATTTTTATTTTTTTTCTTTTTTATAGTGCAAATTAATTAACTTTTTTACTGATTTATTTTATTTATATTGTCATATTTATGGGGAAGACACTGCCTTCTACAACACAGTGCAAACTAAAGTAGAAGGCAGGAATTTCACCTGATCTGTACACAAAAAATTATTGGAATAAAGATTTTGTATTTGTATTTGTTTAAAACGTTATAAATTTGTAACCAAGTTATTTTTACAAGCATTTGAATACCGAGGAGGATATCTAGACATATAATTTTATAGATCTAATTTCTAATCTCTATGTAGTGAGATGAGAGAAGTTGTTGAAATGACGCACACTAACAGCAACAACTTACGTTTAATCTAAAGATAATACTCGTTTACGTACGACGAACATGTTACAAAACAAAAGCGTAACGCAGACACTCCACGAAAGTCGGTAGGAATAGAACGTATGACATTCTGTACATCAACGAAAACGACCCACAAAATAATCGGTTATACGAAAAACGGATAGAAACAGACCGTCTCCTTCCCGATCAAGAACTGACGGAGCGGGAGCGGGACTACGAATAGAATAAGTTACAGTCAGACTCTGGCGGACACAGATTGGATATCCGATTAAAAGCAGCCGTCTGCGGTACGCTTAAAGCTGAAGTAAAATGATGTACCTACCTAAGTACGTTTTTGGTATCTGACTGAATACGCTCGGTTGGATTCGCATCTACGAAAATATTACATAAGTTTGTTTTCTTTGCTGATCCTTAACCTGTCGCGGTAATTACCAAGTAGTTAAGATCTGGGGCATCCATCACACACCTTTGAATTAATAAGTCGAAAAATCAAAATACCTCACTATATAACCAGAGTAGATTCAAAAAAAAATATTACTTATCTATTCTATTAACTTGATGGGAGAACGTTAGGGTCTGGGGATTTACTCTGCCAAGACTACATCACTAGGAAGTGTGCCAATAATTCTACGTCTTAAAGATTAGTAGCTAGGTAGACCATAATTGATTCATGCACACTGCCCCTTACATGTGCGTAATGTTGATCTACGAGTACATCATGATTTAGGCCGGCCTATCATAACTCAGTTCTTCAATCTTACTTTGGTAGAGATGCACACCATCCGAATCCTCTGATATGCCAAATACATCTGTAACAAGGAAGTATCAGCTGGACTCAAGACGAGTTAGACATGTGCTAGACGATCCAAATAACGAAATCACGGTCCATATTACGGTCCTCTTTTGAGAAATAAATCTTTAACCACATATTACCCCCTATTACATAACCTACTCACCATTTACTCATACCGTCCCCGCCTGCAGAGACGAGGTCCCATTTTTCACACGGCAACCACGGGGTATATCTCCTAATGACTGGTAGCTTCGCCCCGATTTCTCCACTAAAGCGATGGCCTAAGCTCACAGAAGTGAGGTAGGTACAGACTTCTGGTGCCGTGTAAGGTTCGTAGCCGTCTTATTTTTCCACATAGCTGAGCTCTTCTATCTCACCATTCAGTCCGGAGACGGGGAAATTAAAAAATTTAATAAGTCGATAATGTTGATAAGATCTTCATAATTTTCCCAGGATGGTTTATAATTTCATAGGTCTATGTCTGTGTACTATGGCCATTGACCCTGATTATTCTGAGCTGAGACCCGTGCTCAGCAGTGGGTCGGTGATTGTTTGATGATGACGTATTAAGTTCGCAAATTACCAAAATTTCCTCATCGCGGTAACTGATGAAATTTTACGAGGAAACGTTCATAACCTCACGAAATGTTTCTGAAACTTTTTCACGTACTAATTTTCGCCGACCGATAGGAAAGCCGACCGGTCGAGCGATTAGTCTGCCATGTTATCGCGTGATGACTCACGACTCCGACTTATTCCGGATATTGAAGCACGTAATCCCAATACAGTGTGTCTCCAGTCGCAATTTATCGGACGATGGATGGCCCGACCATTATTTTCACCCCTTAACCTTCCACTTATTAATATCTACATAATTTATTGTAAATTGCATTTTGCGAGAGTGACTCCGTGCGTGAATAAACGGTTCCGGGTTGAAGATTAAAAATCTTACGGCGTCAATACACTTTAGCATTACTCTGGAGTATGCACTTGAGTTTGTACACAGACACAACTTCTAAAACTGTTTTATTCATAACTGTATCATAAAACTGTGAATGAGCATTGGTTGTTTTATGATCATCAGTATTAAAACGTGCTCGACGCGCCTCTGCATGACTGACTATGCAAATCTCGGGAACCATTGAACGGATCATTTGTATACACTTGTATGTGCTTAGCAAGCATTCTGATCATCATCATCATCATGCAGTAATATGGAAAATATGCGTTTCACGTCCGTTTTAAAGGGCCATAAAAGCTTATGGAACCCAAATTGTTACACAAATAAGGGAACGAGTGAAATGGGCACCATCCCAGTTGCCTCCATAGTGACAGTTTAACTGGTTGATCCGGCGTGAATCGGATGGAGCGTGTTTGAGCGGTGGCGTGGCAGGGAGTGCAAGTTACCTAGGCCACATAGGATCCCGGATCGCGGAACGCCGCTCCAAAATAGAGCGTCCAGTGCAGACCCGGCTTTTTAGAATTCGGAATTGCTTACTACATATTGCAAGTAGCTTGAATGTGTGAGCAAGTCGTGAAATACAGCTAGAGCCATCAGTATGCGCTGCCATATTAGTGTTCCTAACGGCTTCCTCGCGATCCAATCAGGTATTATGTTGAAGAATAACTCTTACCAGGTTTTGTATGATTACAGTGAAATGTTTGTAGTCATTAGTAGAGTACCCAGTAGGTACCTCCTACAACAACAAACAAAAGATCATGGCTACTGCCGTGAGTTAGCAGATTAAAATTTAATGTCTTATCAAATTTCCTGAAAGGAAACTTTAAGCAAGTTATGCTTAAGTTCTAACAAAGACGAGTTAAATTTGGTGTAATTACCTATTTATAAGCACGACCCATAAACAAATTAAGCGCAAATATTCCCAGAAGCCTGTCTTTGTCTGTTACAAAGCTTGTCTATCAGAAAGTATTAGGTACACGTTTTGTAGAAGTGCAGAGTAGTAATAAAAATTTTAATACTTATTGTCAGCAACTGTTAAATAAGTAATTATATCTAGTAAGTACTATACGGCGAACAATTTATAGACTCTCACTAGGTTTTTTCTTTATCTCGTATCTATTAACGTCATTCATCATGTATGCTCATAATTTCGCTTCGTGGCTGATTACGCGACTATGACGCCTAAAGGGGTGGATTATTTGAAATTTGAAAAATGAAGAATATCGCATACATACAAAAAAAATACGGCCGAATTGACAACGTCATCCTCCTATTTTTAAAGTCTGCTAAAAATTGAGCAGAAACCGCCCCCAGACCGACAGTTGTCCTTAAAAAGACGACGGAAAACCGCTGGATACACATAGAATATGTCCCAGTGGACCTTGAAAGATATTATGTTCAAATTATGAAATTCAAATAATAAAATGTACGCGAACGACTTAGACTCCCATTGCCATTGATTTACTGATCCTAGCCGCGGTGTTATTGTGTTTATTTTTCAAAATAAACTCTGTATCTATGCCTGCGAGTACCGCGTGATTTAGTACAGCGCACGCCGAGTGAAACATGCCAGGCCTATCGGTTTTAAAAAGTTTTGCTTTTAATAGTGTACATTGCGTATTCTGGCGGTTTAGAAGTTTGGATGTCATTGACCGCCGACGACTCGTTTTCAGAGAATTACTATTACCCTACCCTACGTGGCTGCCTACTGGTCGAAATTCGATCGTAACTCATTAAATTATGAGACAAATTCTACACATTGCAACTGTTTGACGTTTGACATTGACAGATTTAAATCAGCCGCATCCATGGATTTATCTTTAATCATTGGCCGCATCAATGGATGTTTTATTGTGTGTATCATGTGATAATGTCAAACGCATGTAGTGTGCATTACCTATTTTTATATAAAAATATTAGCTTTCTGCACTTCTTCTCCATATAAACTTTAATTTTGCCAAATTTTATTCTCCTCCGTCCGCGTAATTTTCGTAAAATGGTACGGAAAGTTTTTGCTTCACGTATTAATATAATGATGATTCGAATTGAACTCCTAATATCGAAGACGGTTACTCTAGAAACCACAGGCATAATTACATGTGCTAGAAACTGTTTTTCTAGATAACACACATGATAACTATTTGGCTTAGTTCATTTATTCATTGTTAATTAGCTGTATCATCCAGTCTAGCTAAACAAGATGTTCCCAGACATGGAACTACTAAGAGACAACCATTAAAGCGTTCTCATAATTTCGTAATTGCCTTGTAATATTTTCGTAACTAGTTATATCAACTGAGATGGGTTTCTAGACTACAGTCCTACGCGTGATCGGGTACAGATGAGAGATATCTAATTCTTTTCTTTGGAAAAATTGCATCGCATGAATATGCACTCCCTATCTATATCTTTACAACCAAGGCTATCATTTGGTAAGACCGTGCATCGCTGGACGCGATGGGTAAATCTGTTTTCGTTTTTTTCCACTATATCTGTGTTGTTACGCCGTTAATTTACTGTGATAGCTAATGTCGAGTGAAGTTTTCCAGGCGCTCGAGTATAATAGTGTTGTAATATCCTTGCGCTGCTAGTTTAGTTAGTAAAATCTCTACGTATCCATCGTATCCATAAAGCCATATGAAAATCAGAAAACGATATTGAAGAACTTCACCGTCGTTAAAATTTAAATTTAAAATCTGTGTCTACTTTTCTATATAATAAAATGTTTATATTAAAAATTAAATATTATAAATCCATTCAGCGTAAAATTAAATACCTTCAATTTAAGAACAATAAATTTGACGAGAATTACGAATACAGATGCAAAAGATTTCAAAATAACCTCTGTACGAAAGACGTAGAATTGCAAATAAATAAAATAATATTGCAGATATTACCCTATTCATTAACCCCTGGAATGTACTGTGGACATATCTAGGCGAAACACAATTGATTTTCTATTGTGTCTACGATTGCGGCATTCAAAGGTTTAATATAGCTCAGGGCCAATTAGACCCTCCGGATCTTCTAAGTAAAAATAACTTAAATGTAACAAGGTCTGTTATTCAAGGGCAAAAGTCTTAGCTTCCCGACAGAAATAGGTGTGATCGATTTTGTTGACCCCTCAGTCGAACTGTGAACTGGTTCCACCACATACAGTTTATTTGTTTTCAAACTATCAAAATGCGATTCGTACGCAACTGGTGCTAGGAATCCGAAACTTTTTTTTATATGACATCATCGTATTATTTGAGCTGATCAGTTATTTTGCATCAGTCTTTCGCATGCATGGTGCATGCGGGCCCGTTGCATAATGCATCTAATGGCGCGACCCGATGCCCTTCCGTCGCCTGTTCAGAATTAATGAACCTATACCGTGCCATAGGAACTACATATTATGCAAGTACCTACTTATTCGAATTCATACTAAACATCCGATATAACGATATAAATTCATACGAAACGTAGTAAGTAAATAGTAATTTCTATATAGGTACGTATAAGCACGTGGTATAGGTATGTACCTTTGATTTTTTCCACGAGCCATTATCATACATACACATTTGTTATCTGCTAGAACTTCAAGCAACTTAGTATAGTACGTACTTCTGTTATGTTTGTAATTTGTAATACTGCGATGATTTTTCTATTACAATTACAATTTCTACCTAATCAACCAAATCTGTTTTATAAAATTTAACGTGTCACGTAACGAGTACAAAGTATTGTAAGGAACGGAGATTATACAATCCTTTTTTTTTAAATCAAAATTGTAGTGTTCAAATTGATACTCAGGTTACAAACATTTACCTTTTCTAATCTATTATTAGGTACATCAATTAATCTAAACTTTTAGTAGAATACCTTCTTGAACCACTACATTAGGTCATTCTTTGGCAATGTAAGTGGGGTTAGTAGTGTCTCACTAATGCGGCCAACGTATCCCAACCACGTGCACTTCCGCAAATTAATCTCTATGAGAATTTGATTCTGTTCCGAAGGCATATTTAGCTGATGTCGGTTGGCTTCTGTTTATTGTTTCAAACAAAACATTCATGTTCAGTTTCCTTAATCTGTCCAATATCTGTCCTTACTTGAGATCGGCACAACATATTTCATGTTGTAGAAAGTTTCATAGCAGATTTTATACCCCGACTGTCTCAACCTCCTTTGCCATCGAGAACTGTACCTACTGCTGATCTTCCTAATATTTTTCTTAATATCAAATGGTATGACGTTAATATTGAGTATAATGTCAGTTAGTAGTAAGCACAAGTATACAATATCAACGTATAGTACACAGGATCAATCGGCGTTAAATTATGACTCCCAAATAGAAATTTCTGCGCACAGCATAATTGTCTCGAGCCATCTAAAAGGCGCTTAACAAACACGATCCGAGAGGGTTCGTATACTAATGATAACACGTACGGAGACACTGTAAATTATACACGTGATGAATCCATTTGCGCCTTGCTCATATATCCGTTTCCGTATAAAATTAATTGGGCCGTGACGCACGGAAGGATGCATGACGGCAACAAGTCATGTAAATTACTGCTATCTTCTCGAATTACGACGCAGTTGAGATGGACTGATTCTAGATCGTATGGAAGCGTTGATAGTCGAGAGGTAATCTCTGGTTGTCACTACGGTGAAATTTAAATCATAGACACACTTGACCTTAACCCTTCCTATTCCGAAAGTCTCAGGCTTTCGATGACAATGATGATAATAACTGGAAACGACCGGAACTGGACTAAAATGAGATTTTGCTGTAGTTTGTTCTGTTGAATAAATAATACCCGACTACTGCCAACGAAAAGTTATGAGTTTAAAAGTGTGTGGAAATGTTGTTCATTTCCAACTCTATCGATAGAATTATCATAAACATTGACTACTTAACCTACTAACATCCGAAAATACAAATCCAACCAGTAAAGAGGACATACAGCGTAAACAAGCTCTATGCCAAAGTGCACGGAAAGCGAACGCTTTAAAAACGGTAATCTCCAGACAAAGCGCAAAGTGGCTCAACAATATCGTAATAGAGAATGATTTTTGTGTTTGTGTTTACCGTTGAATGCCTCCTAATCTAATTAACCTTAGACACGAGTCCAAATGTGTTAACGGGAGCGTCCCGAAAGCTGGAATGGAGTCGTTACGCACGCCAATCTGGGCCCTGCTTCCTAAAGTATAATATCTGTATTCCCGTGCGGCTGGTTCTCATTAGCATTCACTAGGCGCGCGCGGCCGCGCTCTCCCGAATAAAGCATCTGTTAAATGTCTCGTGCTAGCTAAAACTTGCCCGTAATTATCTGTTAACATTCCCAAGTTTGACCCCGCGAAAATCTTGCCAAATTCGAGGATTTGCAAACTCTGTGCCGGCACTCCGCAGGCGTTTTACTTCCTTAATAATAATCAGGCTCATGAAGATTTTTAATGAAAAAGATTGTTCGCCGTTATTTAGAAAGTTGGTAAAAGGGATCCGACGGAAGTTTGTTTTGATTTAGTACTGCGTTGCTCCCACGTTGATTGTATCCTTTTCAGTGGCTTTGTATTGGATTAGAACTAATTAAAAATTTGCGGGTCACCGTGCTTGGTGGCATTGAATTACGACACAGGTGCTTTCTTAATAGCTCATTCATTATACCCCTTTTTACTCTTTATTTTGTTCAGCTTTTGATCTACGATGAGTAGTCTCAAAAGCGCCATTTCATAATTCAAGCTTACTTTTGTTGAAGATACGACAGAAAATATTTGATCATTCTAATTGCTGCAAAACTTTGATTTATTCTAAGTTCCAAAGTAAAATACAAAACCTGTGTCGATTTTAACCCATCTCCATTATTGCTCGCAACTCGCCGTATACACCGTTCAAATAATAATAAGCAGGCGAAAATAAAAATACACCCCACCTTACCTCACAGGATAATAAAACGCGGACGCAAAAGGGGACAAAAGATTAATTAAAAATCGATACAGGGACACATACCTTTGCGAATCTATCAAATAGGTACGTTCAGTTAGCTTTGAACAGATAACGCCGTGCCGATGCCGGTCCGAATTACATTGTCACTCATGATTAATGTAGACTTACGACCTTATGACATACTTTATTGACTGCATCATAACGGTGACGTTGAAAATTCATATATTTTTTTATTAAATGGCTTTCTAAATCATATTGTCGTTTGCGACGACTAAGAAAATACGTTTGCGGTCTGTTCGGACCGATTCCTATAATGTTCATCTCATATTCAACAGATTTCAAAATTCACCTTTTCCCAAGATAGATTTGATGACTTTATTTTGTGTAAGTTAATTTATAAGTATCTCGGATACATCTATATAAGACGTATGATGTAGGAAGTTGTATCAGCCAAAAGCTGCCCCATTATTCGGGGAAGCCAAAATGCTGATAAAACTGTACAATAGTTTGTATGAGATTATTTTAAAAAAATTGTGATATCATTAGATAAGCTTTCCTGTACGGGGGTGACATAGTCATTTTATGACAAAACCCCCTAAAATTTAAGATTAAGAAAAAAAAAAGTATTACAAGATTTGTTAAATACGATTTTAATTTAATTTGTAGGTACGTAAGTACCAATTATTTGTAGTTTATGTATCTTATTTCTCTTAATGTGTAATTTTATAAAGAGGCCGTAATAGAGACAATAAAAAAGTGTTATAGGACACATTCTTAGTGATATTTTTGTTAGGGTTTGATATAATATTACACCCTTACAAAATTCTCTTTTCAAAATTACTTTTCCTAGCACATCGACATTTAGTATTGTAGAAATAATCTTCTTTTCTGCCTTATAATCTTAACAGAAAAAAAGGTTACAAAATGTTCAAAGAATCAATTCAATTTCAAATGCGTGTCTGTTAGAAAAAGCATTACATTCTAATTTTTTTTAAACTACGAGTATCTTCTATTTGGAAATACCTGTTAATACTAGCATGGATGGTACAAAGCAAACACGAATAATAAAGAATGCGAATAATGGTAGCAAAGATCGCCGAAAGTACCTCCTTGTTAATTAAATTTTACCTTAGAAATACGATTAGGCATGTCTAATTAGCCGAGTAAGTAGCTTACGGCAACTAGGTGGCATGTTGATGTGGTTGTCGCTGAAACTCACTCCTTTGTAAACATGCCACTGTGTTACTGGGATCAAGATACGGTAGCAATGATTGCGAAAAAATTATGCCGATTAAATTAAATTAAATTATGTCGATATAACATTCGGATTTTTATTGATTACAACCCAAAAGGAAACTTCAGCGGAGGCGCAGAGAGCACTTCACCACACTGCTCCAGTGGGGTTTGGTGGAGTGGCCAAACCTAATGATGGAAGTTTTTACTTCGCCTCAAGGACTACGGTATGCAAGCACTGGAGGACTGGGGCAAACTCCACTGCTTCTCCAGTGTAAGTTGGAACTGTTGGATGGGTGCCGTCCGTGGTGTGGAGTGCTCTCCGAGCTATCTCTATTCTCGTTTTTAGACACTATTTGGATTTTAGTCTATTTCACTCAATATCAACGCATTAGAAAAACACTTTGTATAATTACTAATGTTAAATTCCGCGCACTTAATGCTGCAATATCGAAAATAAACCTGTTTCTGGTTACAATAGCGAATTTAGTCGGAATAGAAAGGATCAAACAATAAACATCAATTAGTTCGATGTTCCGCTTTTAACAAATTGGTAAAATTAGCTTTACGGTTTATTTGGATTCCATTAGCGAACAACCCCCAATCAATCCGGTACACATTTCTAGGGTATTATAAAATTACAAATGTATCAAAAGATACTATGTTAATGGAGCAAATGGAATGGACATGCTTCATTAGCTTTTCATCATCTATTATTATCATTCGTCTGTTGACCAGTGCAACTTCTTAGGATGAGAAGGGTTAAGGCCGTGATCCACTAAGTTATCAAGTAAGTGCAGATTGTGATTTTGACGAAATATTGAGAACGAAAGAAGAGTTAATTTGGACATAGGAGGAATCGCTTTCAACTGCCATGAATATATCGTTTAAAAAATATAGACTCACACTAGAGAATCTTTAACGTGTACTTCGATTTCGCTTCGCTGGAAATGTAGATAATTCCAATCGAAAAGACTTCGAAACTAAGTTATAATCTGGTAGTTATTTCTTTTAATGAGGCCTTTGCAAAAGATTATCTGTGAAGATTATGTTGTGTACGTATTAGTATGTTATACCGTATTGGATATAGAAGGAATCAATGGAATTCAAACAAAAAATCACGTACTCCGTAATCCGTAAAGGAAGAGATTCTACCCCTAATGGTCGACTCCTCTAAAGGTGTGAAGAGAGCTTTTTCGACTGGCTTTTTTCTCTAAGTCTACAATCTAAAGCCCAAAGAGGCCCTTAAAGTCAGTAAATATGTGATATTTTATCAACCTTTACTCCAGTAATAAATTGTATAAGTTTCTGACGTAGGTGGTATTTGATACACTCGAGTTTGCAATTATCGATCGGCATTATTACATATAAAACCCATGACTGCCACCCATTAGCGGCCGACTGCAGGGCACGCGTCTCTCCTCATTAAGTATTTAGGCCATCCGAAGGCTTCCGACGAGGCTTAACGACTTACCTGACGATTACACCAGGAACCGACGGCTTAACATGCCCTTGTAAGCACGAAAGCGGTCATGAAATGTAGGCACTAGGGGCCAACCTTCCTACTTCCGACTTGTCATTCAGCGTGCAGTTATGAGCGCTGAAAAACCCATGTCTACGCATAAACATTATTTAGGTACAACCCAGCAGATTCTTCAACAAATGAGACAGGATAACCGTGATCGCTGCAAACGTTGCAAATTTATGTTTGAACATAAAGGCGCGATGAATGCCGAACCCTCCCAATCTTTTGAAGTTCGTTAAAAAGCGACAGGTTTTCGTTACCTCTGTTCGTTACCGCCGCTGCCAATATTTATCAACTCCCCGTCAAAGTACCGGCGTAGTCTCTTTTTCGTGTTATTAAGTCAACAGCATCATCGTTTAGCTTGAAAAATAGCCGGCGCCTATTAGGGACACGTCCCACTAAGCAATGCAAACGAGTCTTACCTGTAAGATGATAAGCGGTGCGAATGTCAATCGTAACTGATTGACAATGCGTGACTGCTAGTGGAAAAACTTCTTGAGCGTTTCCGTGCGGCGTAGGGCACGTTCAGCCGTTGGTCCCGGTAATTATCGTTAGATAACAGTTGCTGAGCCTTGTCAGAGGCCTTCATACGGCCTGAAAACTTCCGACACTGAACTTCTTTAATCAACTGTATAAATAATTATAATATTGATTGTAGGAATATTACGTTATAGTATTTGTTAGCACTAGAACTGAAACTTGGGCTTATATATAGTACGTAATCATTGTGGAAGTGTATACAAGTAATAAGCGCTTTATAACGAATTTGTGTCTTCCTTTTGGTATGATACTAGTTGTGTTGTATTTAATAAATTTTCAATAAAAAAATCGCTGCGACAAATCGTTGAAAACAATCGATATTCATAGCGTGCCATTTACTCGTAAGGAAAAGTCGGTTTAGCAAAAAGGGCGAATAAAAGCCGTTTATACGGAAACGTGAAAAAATCGCAATAGATACACACACGCTTTACGGCCGATATGTTAATAAACATTCGACGTGCCTCGAATCGATGAGGCCAAGGCAGCTTTGAACTCGAGGGCGGCCTGCAAAGGATTAATAAACGGATGCTGTACCTACTTCCACAAATGGACCAGTGTTTGGTTTGTTTTTAAATAAGCCTTTTTAATCTCGAAAATAGGTATGTCGGGTGAAAACGTAAGATTGAAGGCAAACTTTATTAAAATCAACCGTATTATTCCTCAGGTAGCAACGCATCTGTCCAACATCCGAATACTAGAGAATACGAATGTATGACTCAATCATTCCTGGTCTTCTTAACACGTTGAAAAATAAAGAAACTGAAAATTGCATATTCGCAAAATAATATTTAGTTTTCAAATTTTCATTGTAGCACCTAGCATGGCCCCGGTACTTACATAGTATTATGAATATTGAACTCAAAGTAAACGCGTTCATCCACAAAGGATCAAAATGTTGTTGAATTCAGTTTGACACAGCTCAGAGCGGATCGACCGAGCCAGGTGTGCTGCAGCTTCGATAGTATAATGTCCGTGCAAATTGAAATTTACACCAGATACATTTTTTTTCCAATGTCTATTAGGTGTAAATATATTTTCCTCTTCGCCATTCCCCATTAGGTTACCTGGAATATAGCCTTTATAGTTTTATTTTAGTTTTTATTTCTACTTACTTTTATTTTGTACGTATTTTCTTTTATACTTTATTTATTTGACTTTATTTATTTTACATTGATTAATATTACATCAGTCTGCCAAGCGGCGTCAGAGTTTGTATAACATAATTTGGTGTAAAATAAAGTAGGTAGGGATCTACTAAATAACAATTAAAAAAATATTAAGAATATAAAAAGCATAAAAAACCAGTGTGGCAGAGGTACTAACCGCTCCGGGAAAATCGCATACGGATTTAACTCGTGTGCACAAAGAAATAAATGCTTTTGAATACAACACCAGAGAGCTCAGGCCGGGATTGGCACTGGTCAGATCGAAACTCACACCCAACGGCTCTCAGAAACTTATTGTTCCCCAATTTGTATGCATATTCCCCGAGTGTCGCACCGTGCTACGTATCATAATCGCCTTATCGCTCAACTGAACCGTTCAATAAGAATTTATTGTTACTTATTCTGCTGATTCTATGTAAAATTTCAGAAAAATTGTACTTGTAAATAATCTAATGCACGAAATTGTTATTTTGCTTCGAGCTTATTTTTAACCGACTTCAAAAAAAGGAGGTAGTTCTCAATTCAACTGTTTTTTTTTTTTAATGTTTGTTACCTCAGTACTTTTGACTGGGTGAACGAATTTTGATGATTATTTTTTAATTGAAAGCTGGTGCTTCCCGTGTGGTCCCATTTAAATTTCATTGTTGTTGGACCCTTGACTTTGGAGATACATCAGAAAACTAACAACAAAATGATGTCAACTATGAAGTCGGTTATTTTTGTTATAATGGTAGTAAAATATCATCTTAATATTTCCAAGGGATAACAATATATTTTCTGTTCATTAATACACCATCCATTATCCATTCATCGATTATATCTTTTAAAGGGTTTTTGTTGGTCATAGACTCCTCTAGATAAGGGCACTCAGAACGGTCCTGAGTCTGAATACCGCTATTTAAATTCTCAAAATTCTATAATTGAGGGACTTAGAATGGTTGGTGCTCCTCCGAATTGGTTCGCCTCCTTGAATGCGCAGAATTACTTTTTTCCGCGGTATAAGCGGTGATAGCCCAGTGGTTGAAATTGGGCCTTTCACTCGAGAGTTCCGGGTTCAAATCCCAGCGGCACGCACCAATGACTTTTCTAGGTTGTGTGCGTTTTAAGCAATTAAACGTCACCTGCTGTAACGTTGAAGGAAAACATTGTGAGGAAACCTGCAAGCCTGAGGGTTCCCCATAATGTTCTCGAAGGCATGTGAAGTCTGCCAATCCGCACTTCGCCAGCGTGGT